>LD361688.1:0-43867 GCA_001465055.1 Ptychodera flava | reverse complement strand
TGAACGAAATGAAGCATAGATATGAGAGGGAAGAATATAAGGTAGTACCTGTAACCCGAATTTCACTCAATTCACGTGATCAGGCAGGCAAACTTGGACAGTTTGTGCAAGGAAAAGAAATGTACACTGTTTGATCGCCAGCACGACACTTTCTCGCTTTACTGCTATTTGCTTTATTGTCGACAATATGGGAGTATGGACACATGAGAATGTTTTTGGTGTCGTCCTACAATACGGGTGGATTTTGAGTTATAAACCATATGCAGGAGCATGTTGCGCCCTCTAGTGTTGCATTCCGACAAAACTCTAGAGATCGATTGCAGCAACGTTACTTGAAATTCAGGGAGAACATGAAAATGTTTGTCACATTGATCGAGAGGTGTCAGAATAATTTGACTTATTATAAAAGAATAGTAGTGGCGTAAATATTTGAATTTACTTTGGTCAAATCGAGAGCTATTTTAAAACAAAAATTTACCAAAAAATTGCTAAGTGATGCGCGTCTCTATTATGATGATTTAAATTGTGTACTGACAGTTACAAAATAAGCCTGATAATCTGAAAGATAGTGCAGTGTCTTTTAATGAGTGTTCATGTGACTGGAATCTAATACGATTCTGCTGAAGATCTGGATACACCAATCCCGGCTTTCTATTATCCTGATGTATAACAACTAATTTGACCCTGTGGAAATACTCTCTCCTATGAATTTTGAAATATCCACAAGTTGCTCAGCTTAAGGCATACAGTACCATGGCGAATCTAAAACAGGAACTGTAACAATTTATTCCAGATAAATAGGTCAGTGAAAAGGGGTTACATACATCCCAAAATAACCATATGAGAGCCCTTGGAACATAAGACATATAACAAAATCAAAGATGCACAGGGTCACAGAAAATATTTAATAAGTGATAGTTAAGGCGAGAACGCTATAGACCAAATAAATATAATATTGATTTTGATTTGATTTATATTTTGATTTTTAATGAAGTGAGACCTGCTATTCTGTCAAAACAAAGTAAGACAGATGTTCATATTTTGATTAAAAGCAATTATTTAGTTAATATACAATAAATTGAACCATATTCTGAAGCTAAATAATCATTTAGCCAACCTTGCACCATATACGCTGGAAAGGAGCACAGTCAGTAAGCAGTTTACATGAGAGACTAAAAAACATTTGCGAGATATGTCAAAATATTATCCATGAACATTTGTTCTTTCCCTTAAACAGTCCGGTCTGCGTTTTAATATCTCGAATTTTTGATGAATTTCCATGTCTCAATAATAAAATCTATGCAGAAAATGAAACGTAGGTGACTCAGAAAGATTGAGTGTTGTCTGGCAGTCGACGCTATGCCATTCCTCTCAACCAGAGAAAAGCATCTGACCCGTTATAAATATTTAACACACTTGAAATGTCATATCAGAGCGCTGCTTTAATTATTAGTCCAAGTAAACATGGAAAAAAAAATATGATATGTTATCGGTTCCATTCTTCGAAAGCCACCTTGTCACGATTTTTACACATGCGGTTAGGAATGAAGTTGAAATGACCCCTCAGTACATGACCCTTCGAACTCGAATGTCCACTCCATTCACCTAACGATGACTCCCTCCATAAGGAGCGGTTTCCGGCGGGAAATTATTTCATGGCAATGGTATGTGTATTTTGGCTTAAATAGTTAGGAGCATAGACGATCGAGAAAAACTCGAGGGTCTATGTTAGAAAGCATAAGTTTGTACATTTGGTTAAAAATTGATGATTTCCGATGTTTACATAATATCGTGAAGAGAAAAATCTGAACGAAAAACGTTGTTTGACCCCTCACCAAGGTACCTGTATACAACGATTCGTACGCCATGCAAATCAATGAAGGAATGGCATGTCATTAAATGTATTATAATATGCTCTGTCTGAATCTAGCCACATAAATGTAATTGCCTATGCCATGGTTTATAATTTGAACAAGAATGCTAATGTGTACAATAAACCAAATCTGAATACCAAGGCAAGGTATTTGATGGTTGTGGCCTAAGCAAAGAATATCGTCAACCTATAGTGCATGTAAACTCTCTCTGAATTTGACATTCCGAGTAGTTGAACACGTGCGACGTTTGGCAACTTGTGGTCTAGTGAAAGCCACAGTTAGTTTGTATGTAAATTTAACGGTTAATCATTTTAACTTTGAATCCAATGAGGTCAAGTTGACTTCATAATATGTGGGACGTTTAACAAGCCAGGTATTTCCATGTTGCTACAATAAAAGTTTGTTACACACATTCTTATATAGCCATATGAGAACCCTTGGAACATATGACATATCACAAAATCAAAGATATCCAGGGTCACAGAAATTTTTTTTATAAGTGATAGTACAGGCATGAACGCTATTGACACAATAAATATGATATTGATCTTGATTTGATTTTGATTTTGATTTTTAATGAAGTGAGACCTGCTATTTTGTCAAAACAAATTAAGAATGATGCTCATAATTTGATTGAAAACAATTATTTAGTTAATGTACAATTAATTGAACCACATTCTGACACCAAATAATCATTTAGCCAACGTTGCATCAAATACACTGGAAAGGTGCACAGTCAGTAAGTCGTTTACATGAAGAGACTGGATCATAACATTTACGAGAAATGTCATAATATTATCCTCAAATATTTGCTTATTCCTTACAGTCTGGTCTGCGTTTTAATATAGTAAGCTTTTGATAAGTCGGGCATTTTCATGTCGCAATAATATAATCTATGCAGAAAATCAAACGGCGGTGACTCAGAAAGATTCAGTGTTGTCTGGCAGTCGACGCCATGCCATTCCTCGCGACCAGAGAAAAGTACCTGACCCAGTGGAAATATTTTACACACTTGAAATGCCTAGAGCTGCTGCTTTAATTATTAGTCTCAGTAAATATTATATGTTATCGATTCCATTCTTCAAAAGCCACCTTGTCACGATTTTTACACACGCGGTTAGGAATGAAGTAGAAATGACCCCTCAGTACATGACCCTTCGAACTCGAATGGCTACCCCATTCACCTAACGATGACCCCTTCCATAAAGGGCGGTTTCGAGCGGGAAATTATTTCATGGCAATGGTATGTGTAATTTGCGCTTAAATAGTTAGAAGGTTTGTACATTGGTTAAAAATTGATGATTTCCGATGTTTACAAAATATCGTGAAAAGAAAAATCTGAATGGAAAAAGTTGTTTGACCCCTTACCAAGGTACTTGTATACAACGATTAGTACGCCATGCAAATCAATGAAGGAATGGCATGCCATAAAACGTATTATAATATACTCAGCCTGAATCCAGCCTCATAAATGTAATTGCCTAAGCCATGGTTTATAATCTGAACAAGAACGCTAATGTGAAAAATACACAAAGTTTGAATACCAAGGCAAGGCATTTGACAGTTGTGGCCTAAGCAAAGAATATCGTCAACCTATCGTGCTTGTAAATTCTCGCTGATTTGGACATTCCGAGTTGTCTAACACGTGCAACGTTTGGCAACTTTTGATCTAGTGAAAGCCACAGATAGTTTATGTAAATTTAACGGTTAATCATTTTAACTTGGAATTCCAATGAGGTCCAGTTGACTTCATAATATCTGAGACGTTTACTAAGCCAGGTATTTCCATTTTGCTACAATTAAAGTTTGTTTGGCTTAAAACACGAGCTTGCTTCTGCCAAACCAAGTTTAAATTGCAACATAGTTCTTGCAAGTATTGATTTGGTACAATATTTTAAAATGGAAATTCCTTGTTGAAAGTTATGTAACTTAATTTTGGACATTCTTCAATTCTTATTAATGACGTATAACTCTCTCCAACCACATCGAATCATTGACAAACATTCAGCAAACAAAACGGGAATGTGGAACAGGATGAGAAAAATCGGAGGCGCACTTCCATCATTGTCATAGTGGGGTAACACCTTTGGAAAATTATTGAAAACGACGAAATATTTTATCAAGCTAGTATTAAATGCTGATGTAAAAAACCAGCAAGCTGCATTATGAGCTATATAAATTTAAATCATCACTAAAGCGAGTCTTTTGAGTAGTGTTATTGTCATTGTCGATTGATGGAGGGAAGATAAATCATACATCAATTTCTTGCTTTTTTTCAGTGGCTCTTATAAAATTTAATGAGTGATAACCGTTTTGTTACGTGAGAAATCACGTTATAACACCCAAAAAAGTACCCATTGTATCAAACCGTGAAAGATAGTAAAGGGAATGTACTCGTGAAAAATGTTCATAAATAGCTTAATGCTATGTAAAAAATACATTCAATTTACTCTATGGACTTTAACCTCTGTCAGCCTACATTGTATATGACAAATACTTCTATAGACGTGCAATACTGTGCAGTAAAGTGGCTGTTATTGAAGCAAACACTGCAGAGAATTCATGTATGTGCATGTCGCCATAATAATTTTTTTTGAGCATTCATACAAAGTTTACGTCTCCCCAGCTATAGGATCTAGCTTCATTGTTAGATCTCAGTTTAAGGTTAGCTAGTAATTGATTGGCTTGTACTGCAGCTGGCTGCGACGAATGTATTGTTCTTTAGACACTAGTTGACTGTTGACGACCATTCAAGGATGAAATGTCATATGCACCTTGCAAAATAAAAAAAAACCACATATCCTATTTCGACTAATGTAAGTTGTCAATCGTTTTGATAATGTTGTGCACAAGTTCGTTCATTGAGGTTAATGTATATACCAAAGTTGCTATCCGTCAAAGATTGACAGCTTTGGTCTGTTTGCTTTTCATCTGTGTTTTCATATTCGTGGGAAGTAGACTCTTCATTTCTATTGAGTCTTGAAATTTCATAAAAATCGCTTGAGTTCGAACAATCATCATCGTCATTGTCTCCTGGTAAAGATCGTCGTCCAAATGCAGGATTGCCAATGTGAAATGTGAAAACATGCTTTGCATCGATGGATGTGTTGTTAAGTGAATGAGGCTTGTTATCGATTACTTTCTTCAATCGACTAGTAAGGTAAACGAAACAAAAAAGGAGAAATACAGCCATCAAAACAGAAACACAACCGACTGCTGTATATAGTATCGACGTTGACAGTGCTGTTTATTTTGTTAATGTCGTTTTGTCTGTGAGGATGCTTTGATTTCCTATCTTTACAACAGCTGTGTCTGAAATCTTGGTATATGCAGCATTCGCTGTGCAGGTAACGTTTATCTCCACAATCATGGATGTTATTTGCTTTTGAATGTCGCTCCAACCGATCGTTAAGTCTGAATTTGAATAATCAAGCTGTTCGCCGTTCAAAAATCATGAGTATGTTGTGATTGGTGGGTTAGCATAAGCTGAACATTTAAATGTCACTGACTGACCAGCAGACACCTGGGTTGTCCGTGGATCCATAGATAAATAAGGTCTAAAATGCACATCTAATGGACCTATCACACACTGACGTCTATTCAGTGCAGCTTTACCCTTCATTACACAGGTTATGTTACCGCCGTTGTCAGCAGATGCCAAAGTCCACGTATCCTTAATATCGGGATTTTTACTAGCAACACGTGTTCCGTTTATAATTCTTCACCATTTCGTATCCATGACAGACGTAGAGGTCCATTCCCTCCTCTAGAAATGCACTCTGTCGTCAATGTATCACCTGCTGAATAGTTCTTTGATTCAGCCGTACTGCATTATGGGTAGCTGTCATCTGATGGTAACAGGATGTTTAGCGTCGCGCCAGGTGACTGTAAAATAACTCCGTATCGCTTGACATGTTATGGTGAAAACTAACTTGGACAAAAATACCGTGGACGAAAACGACAATTATCCGCTCTGTGTTTACACAGCGCAGAGGCAAACTTAACACAGCGCGGAGCTTTTTAGACAGCGCGGAGATAAATTTAACACAGCTCGGAGAATTGTCGTTTTCGCCCACGGTATGAAAACATGAATGTAGCGCAGTCTTTGGATTAACCTTTGAGCACGTAAACTTAACAACTGACAAACACCCATACTTGTCTACTGCTTGCAGAGCGCAACTCTTTGACCTCGTGTAATATTCACAATACTATTTATGGCCGAGTCGGTGCGTGGAAGACCTCTACAGATGCAATAATATTTAGAGTCATTCTGGTTTCATAAATAATACTTAAAAAATCCTTAAGGCCCACATGAAAAAAATATAAATGGAAAATTACATTTACTCTACATTTTCTACTTATCGACGAGTCCAAGCTTAGGGTGCGTTCACAAAAAATGGTGAGGGGCTGGAGGAATTCGGGGATTCGAATATTCTAGTGGTAGTCGAGGGGTGGACTTCGTGAAATCGACAAGTTTTCCTTGTAACGGGGCAGAAGCTGCAACAGTAATTTTTTTTCAATATTTCTATGCAGTGTATCAAATAAGGTTCCTTGTTGTCTTTCTGCTCCACGGTGATAATTGAGTGAAGAGTCCGGACTGAAAGTTATTTGTCAGTGATACAGATGCAGCTCAGCACGCTGTAGAGAGTAAAACAAGAATGCAGTTGTATCAACTGAACAGAAATATTATCAAAATACAAAGTTAATACAGCTACTGCCTTAGTCCGGGCAGTGTCATTGTCACCGCATACTGGCAGTGACAGTGATAGCTCTGACTCTGATGTAATTGAAGAAGAGTTTGTGTCTTAAGGCGCTCAATCGAAAGTGTAGCATACTTGTACGCAAGATCAGGCCAGACAGCAACGCGTGGAAGACAAGTGGGAGAATTGATAATAACAAAATATAACAGAAAAAACTGGGGTTACAAGGATTGATTTTACACAAATGTTTAATGAAAAGTAGAGGTTTTCATGAAAATCACTTAAAATCAATATATAAAACTATTCATTTTCAAGTTCATACAGTGAATGACATTTTCACATCTTATCGTATAATAACAAAAAAGTAAAACTTTGAACAGTAAAGATTCCAATTCAATTGAAAAAATGTGTGGCTAAATGGAATCATTTATTTCTTTACCAAATTTGCCATTATTAAACACTAGTAGCTGAGATTAAAACGTTTGTTTTATGGAATATTTGAATTTTCCAGTATTGCCAATTTTGTAAAAAAAAAAAAAAATAGTAGCATCTAAGTCGTATACGTAAGTTGTACGTACATTTGAAAAAAAAATTTCGGCAGGTCACTGTGCTCAGTTTTTCACAATTTGGCAAAATGTAGCCAGGAATTCACAATTTGCATACTCTCGCATGATTGTCACTTTGTGTGCTCTTCAGCTGGTGCCATTGACCTGGCCAGAGTTGGATAAACTCTATTCGGCTAAGACTGATAAATCCAAAAAGTCCACTGATGTATATAAAAATGAATCAATTTAAGAACTTGCCCTAGGAATATGGCTCTACAAACAATATCAGGTAGTGTCGAACATCTGTGTGCAGAACTACGCAATACATGTTGATTTTTTCTCTTCGTGCATCCCTAATTGAGATTTTTCAGGGTATTGAGGGCGGATGTGAAAAAAAATAAGATTTCAATCGCGATTCCTTCTGCCCCCTCACCATGTTTTGTAAACGCAGCCTTACAAAGTAACATGCGTGGGCGACAAGAACCAAGCTTAAACCAAAACGTGGCGTGGGCGGGATTCTTGGAAGAAATGAGTGCTTTTACAATGTTTGCTTTTGTGAGTAGTGACCTCATATCGAGAGTAGGCGATAAAACTGGAATGCAGATTTTTACATTGTGGCCATGGTAATAAGTGATCTTACGCTGATAAACCAAGATAGGGTAAATCATCTATCAGAACGAATCAAACTTGCTATGTTCTCACATTTACATACTCCATTTACTAGGAAATGGAAATAAGCCATAATCTCAACACAACGTCTTGCCAAAAACAAGCAACTTTATTTCAGTACTTCCGTACGTTGGTGCAGAATAACAATATTTTGAATAATTAAACAACTCTATAAGTTCTCATTGGTTTCATTTTTTAATCGCTATAACGTAAACAAATGTTGCCAATGACGGTCGAACTTCAGAAATCAGAGGTACAAATGGACAGAAATAGCCATGTAATTCATGAGAAACAAGCACGTAGAAGGTAGTTGCCTTCTTTATAAACAGAAAACTCTGGCTGAACTATCACTACAGCTCCTCTAGTATCATCTCTTCTCATAGGCAGTTTACTATGATTATATATGGTACAAACGTGAAATGAATTCACCAAATTGCATTAGGAACCGTAACTCGTACAACTTAAGGGGAAAATCCCACTTCGTTTTTAATTTTTAACTTTTGTCTGAACCCTGCAGCAGTTTCGTGAACTATTGACAGAAATTTGATATGACATGTGAAAACGTGTCAAAACAGTATCCCCAGTGACAGTTTTTGGAATGGAATACAAAGCCAGTAGCTGTCAGATTTGCTATCCTCGTTTCACACAATTATTAAAATTAAATTCGGTTTCAAATTTCTGACGATCGAAGTTGAGTTTCTATTTGGCAAGTTGCCATCAGTTAAGTAGTACAATAACGTACCGGTGTTTAACAAAAATCTTTGTCACAAATCTAAAAACTGCGGAATAAAATACTTTTTTGGATACATTCTTCAATACAAGCCAGTAAAAAAGGCAGTACAGTCTCTACTATTAGAATACTAAACTAGTGAACTCATTAGACATAAAGAAATTTAATGTAGAAGATCAAAAGAATGTTAAGGAACCGAGAGCATTATGTCAAAATGTGATAAGCCTGAAAACATTATAAGCACACTTCAAATCAAAATAACTTGATCAGAGTCACTAACCTACACAAGCGTACAGCCAAGGTAATATTTGTACGTATTTCAATGAGAACAATCTTATTAGAAACTATAGCCTAAATCAGTAAATAATTCGTAACACATACTTAGTATGTTTCTCCATAAACAAAATTCAAGGTGCATAATAGCCATAACCACTCTCGGAAAATTAGTTCTCGAAGGATAATTTTTTAAACAAAAAATTCAATGGTACAATGTTTGAAACCTAGTGATATTTAGGATATATGAAAATATAATCATTGTTTCCTGGAATTGATAGCATCTATATAAAATATTATCATATGACTATTACGTCACGCAACTAATTTTCAAAAGTAGAGGACTCAAATTTGTCCAAACTAAAGCTCTCTAGTGGTAGCCGTTTCTCAAGGTTCGGTGTCAGTGCACAACATAGATGTATCTTCCCAAATAGGTAGTCAGCCTTGTATACGGACAATTCAAAGCTGCTCTCATTGTGAAGTCTATTCATGCAAAAGACAAAACGCCAAACGTCGACTTTATCTGTCAGGATTGCTTTGTTTTTCGGATGTTTTCTTGCAATTCATCAACTCTGCATATATCACGGACGGTTCTGTTCGGATTATATCAACACCATTCCCATCGTCGTCATCGCTATGCTGTAGTTCGGCATAGATTAATCCCTCGACGTTCCGTTGTATTCTATTTTCCCTGTCTTCCATCGAATCAGGGTCTTCGAACTCTCGGTCACTATGATGTACACCCAAGTTTTCATATGGGATATTGTCATTAAGCAAGGCCTCCTTCTCAGCCCTATCTTCCAGGTTCTCTCTTTTAGTCCCCACGGAGTCAGAGCCCGTTACGTCACCCTCTTGTGATCCCTCATGTGATGTAGCATCGGTGTTTCCTTTTCCCTCACTTACTGCAACTATTGGCTGTTTCAAAGTTTCATCATAATCACGGTTACCGACAGGAGCGTTCTGGATATCATCCAATACATATTCGTTCTTATCTCGCTTATAATTTTGAATACCTGTCGTGTTATCAATAATGTCATTTTTTCCCCTCTTCCTCCTCCCAAGAAAACAAATGAAACACACGAGGGCAACCATTGCTGGGAACGACAAAAGTGAAACTATACTACATATAACAGCCGCGGAAAGTCTTGTTTGCATTGCCGGTGATGTAATGTATACCACAGTGGTTGTAGTAAATGACTGAATGTTCAAAATTGCTGCATCTGATAAGCTAGAATTTCCATCAATTGTGCACGTGACATTAATTTCCGATTTCGTTGGTGTTACATGTTCTTCGATTTTGTCCAAATCAATTGTCAAGTCGGGGTTTGAATGATCAAGTTCTTGTTCGTTCAGAAACCATATGTACGTCACCTTAATCGGTGGGTTAGCATTGACTGAGCACTTAAATGTTACCAGGTTACCAACGGACCCCTGGATTGTTTTAGGGATGACCGATACGATTGGTCCAAAATGCACATTCAATGGACCAATCACACACTGTCGTCTTGTCAGAACGGCTTCACCTTTCATACTACATATTATGCCGGCACCGTTATCAGCAGCTGTCAAAGTCCATTCATCATTGATATCGGGATTTCTATTATCAACACGTGTTCCGTTTATTTCTTCGCTATTTCGTATCCATGACAGACGTAGAGGTCCATTCCCTCCTCTAGAAATGCACTCTGTCGTCAATGTATCACCTGCCGAATAATATTTCGAGACATCCACATTGCATGACGGGTAGTTCTCGCCCGGTGGATAAAGGACCTCTAAAATTACCCCGAGTGATTTCACAAGAATTTCACCAGACATCTTTAGGTATATACAGCAAAAGAATGTTCCTGCATCAGTTCTTCTCACATTCAAGATTTGTAGGTGATATTGCTCCCCATGGTTTCCACCTATGATTGAGTATCGCTCATCGTGTCCCTTGTCTTCCAAACTTGTGGTGTTAGTTTCAGAACTGATGACGTCAAAATCTTCTCTTGTCCATTTCACTGACATTATGTTTGATTCAAAAGCTTCAGTGCTACACTTGAGCGTCGCAACTCTGGTTTCAATGACACGCACATTTATCGGATCTCGTCGAAATTTAGGTTTAGGAATGACCACCACCTTTGCGCTATTAGAAGTGAGTATAGCTCTAGACTCCAAACGCAGGTTACATAGATATGATCCCTCGTCGTGCTTAGAAACGTTAAAGATTGTTAGGATGCTCGTCAAGGAACGGTTACGTCTACTGTACGTTCTATTCTCTTCAATAATATACTCAGAATCCGTGTCTTCAATAAAACTACTGCTATTAAGTTGCCAACGTATGGCATATACTCCTCTTTCCATTAGAGTGATGTGTACTGTGCACCGCAATGTAAGAAACCTACCCTCAATGGCGTCAGTATCCGCAGGTTGCTGCACAAAATAGTATTCCGCCATTACTCCATACACTACTGAAAACTGTAGTACACAGCGGATTAACGATGACATGACTGTCTCTTCTGGCAAAAATAAAAACAAACCACACAAACAAATACTTCCGAGTGTGGAGCGAGATCTACTCCGTTGGCAGAATGTTTGTAACAATGGTTGCAACCGAGTGTGCGCAAGGTATATCATACGGTGATAATATCAGGTCAGGTCAGAGAGATTGCCAAATAGGAGCCTCGCAAATGCTCCTTACAATATTGTCGATGACACATTGTTGCAGTGCAATCGACACAGAGGTTCGGTATGTACACTGGGAAGTTTCACACGTGCAGAATCCATATGGACTAAGACCTTAGTTTCTAAAGTATGCTTGTAGGATTGTTCTCATTGAAATGTATTCAATTATTACCATGGCTTCACCCATTGTGTACGTATAGTGACTTTGATTAAGTTACTTTTGATTTGATTTGAAGTTTGCCTATTATGTTTTTAAGCTTATCACATTTTGACAGAACACTATTGGCTCCTCAATTTCCCCATGTGTAATGAGTTCACTAGTTTAGTATTCCAATAGTATTTTCTAGTATTTTTGACTTAGCTTTGTTGAAGAATGTATCCCAAAATTATTTTACTCCACCTTCAAGACTTGGTGTAAATTAGATTTTCAGAAAGAGTTTTTTTAACGCCGGTATGATGGTATGTCTCTTGACTAAATGGTAACTTGCCAAGATAGAAATCATTGGCAGGCTCTGTTGGTTTGTTTCGATCGTCAGAAATCTGAAACGGACTTCGATCTGAAGTTCGCAGCTACTATAGGTCTGGTTTCTATTCAGTTGTCACTCCTTGTAGTAATATTCCTATAACTGTCAGAGACATACTCTTCTAACATGTTTTGTCATGTAAATCAAATTTCAGTCAATTGTTCACTAAACTGTTGCATGGATTAGACAAAAGTTAAAAAAGAAGAAAAAAAGGTACTTTTTAAGCTGTACTAGATTATTCTATATTAACGATTCCAAACGCAATTTAGAAAATTCTATTTGAATAATGTTTGAACACTATCCAATCCTAGTAAACTGCCCATGAGAACTGACTATGTTAGAGCTCTGGTGATGGTTCAGGTATATTTATCCGTTAATAGGGCCACCAACTTAAATTCTATTCACTTGTTCCTCTTCATTAGTACTGTCGCATTGGTACCTCTGACGACTGGAGGAATGAACACGTTCGACCACCATTGTCACATTGTATTTGCGTTGAAGCGATTACTTAAGCTAATAGAGCAGTCAGACCGTTATTGAGTTATTAAAATGTAATTACTCTGCGCCAACGCTGGGAAATCGTGAAATAAATTGCTAATTTTTGGCAATATATTGTTTTGAGATTATGATTTGCTTTCCATTTTCAAGTAAATGGAGTCAGTGAATACGAGAACACTGCCATTTTACTTCGTTCTGATCAATGTACTACCCTATTTTGCAGCGTCGTGAGCGTTGCACTAAATACGACTCACGTTTTATGTAAATGTAAATACCTTTATTCCAGTGTGATCACCCGTCCTCGGTATGAGGTCACTTCTCAAAAATGCCAACATTGTAAAAGCATCTGTGCTTTCAAAAATACCGCCCACGCATGGCACTGAGTAAGCTTGGTGCTCAACGCCCACGCGTGTCTCTGTGTAATTTTGTTGCTCGTCGATAAATTGAAAATATATGAGGCTGTTTCCCTTTTATATCTCTCTTTCCATATGTAAAGTTTTTTCTAAGTGTTATTATTAAGGGAGTATGTGCCTCGAAAGTGAAAGATTTAATTTTTTCCTCAAATTTTCCTGAATGGAACTTTCAACCATTCTCTTACCAAATCAACAATAAAGACAGGGGTCAACGTGCAAAGGTACTTATAGCGAATAAAATTACCAAACATTTTGCCATATGGCCGCCATTCCTGTGTTAAATCTTAAGGGAAAAGTTATTTTTGGACCAAACCGATGCAACCTTTTCTGTCTCTGGGAGCTTTAAAATGATTTCCCCAAGTGTTAGATTAGAAAAGAATTTAGAAATTTCAGAGTCCGATTATGTGTCCACAAGACGAGTTCTACCTTAGAATCAGAATGATTCTTAATATTTATTGCCTGCGAGAGCGACACATTGATTTAATTCAACACTTCTGTCTTATCATGGTCGACTCGGCAATACACTGTCAAAGATGAGTGAAGTGTGTAGGATCAGAATGAAGCAATATTTAGACTGTACCTGTATCATAAAATTACCCCCAACCTGCGATTTAAAGGTAACCTGTATCTCATGACATTCGATGTACTCTGTATCCCGTATCCATACTTTGGATGTACTACTATAAAGCGCTGCATATACAAATCACAGTATTTTGAACAAATTGACCCGAATTTTACTACCGTGCTTACTACTTTAATTATATCAGTCAACCAGGCACACGTTCGGCCATAACTACCATTGTAAATGCCGTACGAGGTCAATGTGTCGCGCTCTGAATGCAGTAGACAAACATAGGTGTCTGATGGTCAATTGTTAACATTTACGTACTCAGCAAAGGTCAATCCAACGACTGCGCTACATTCGTGGTTTCAGAACGGTGAACAGCTTCACATCAGCTGTTTCGGAAATGACAGTCACATGCACAAATGATGGCGTGAATTATCGTATTTATTACGATTTCGGAGATCAATTCGACAACTGTGGCCGTAATAAAACGCTATCACCATCTAAATAGAGAGATCACGGCAAAGCTAATCCACTGTAAACCCCGTGGCCATTTTTTTAATTGATAAAGAGGACAAAAGGAGGTACATTGTATCATCTGAAAGATGGTAAAGGGTTGAAAACTTTGGAAATAAATATGTGCCGCAGGTTAAACTAGAACGGCTGTTGGTGACCGCGTTCATAAAACAGGCATTTGAATAGCCAATAATTGTGTCATAAGAGGGAAAGAGAAACATCCATACCTCATCACCTGAGGGCGACGTTTTAGAAACTGGAAGACAAGGCGCAAGGACGATAAATGTGCACAAGCTTTAAACACAATAATCTTCAACTTGGTCTTTTTTCTAAATTTACACTTAACTTCCACTTCTTACAATAAGAACTTACACTATTTAATAATCGCTGAAGACCAATCTCCGAATCAAAAAATAGTGCAACATCATCAGCAAACAAAAGAAAGAGGATTTCTACTAAATTTGGGGTAAGCTGTATACCATGCAATCCTTGATTTGAAGCTCATATGGTATTTCATTAATAAAAAATGAAAATAGAAGAAGGGGTTAACATACATCCTTGTCGTACTCCTAATGGTCTGTCAGAAAGGTTCGTAAAAGTACCCTGAGACCTTACAAATGCCTTAACATTTTGATACATTGCATGAATAATCTTAAACATCTGTCCACTCAGTTGGAAACTGACCGGCATTACATAATTTACTGTAAATAACATTTAAAAGGCGCAACAAAAGAGCTTCAGAAGATTTGAAAAATTCACCCAGTAAACCATCGAGTCCAGACGACTTTCCATTTTCAACTGACGAATCGCTTTTTCAATATCATAATTAGTAATCGGACCATTCAAACTGTCCCAGTCTATTTCTGTATCAGGCAAAATTACATCGTCAGACTCAACGTAATCTTAATTAAATGAAAAAAGATTGCTAAAATAATCGAACCACTCATCTGAGGAGATAGAATTACCTACTGTATTTATAACTGACAAGTGACGATAACTGACCAGAATACTTTTACATCAGTACTGTAACTATTAATCAAGGTAGATTTTTCTTCTTCAAAATACTCCCGTTTTTGAGCAACACGTTTCCTTTAATTGAGATTTAACCTGTCGATAATCTTGTATTGAGGTTCCAAGACAAGAAATTGACCTTTTTAAGCTAACAATTCTCTAGTGGTTAATAAGCTCAAAGACCCCATAAATTATACATTTTCCGAAAGCCTAGATATAGGGGAACATTTTGGTTACCATAGTGTCACCGTTATTTACATAGCTATCATGTGACAGGTAATTTGCATAATCTTTCAAAAAATCGGTTGTCCCTATGTTTTGTTTCAATGCTTTGAATTATGTGGCTGAAATTTGTGTGAGAGCAAGCTTTCTTAAGGATCTTCCAAAGTGTGTCTCAGAATTTTTTTAAACCTTTTTTAACAATTTTTACGCCAGGAAAACTTCCAGAGCGGTGAATTTAACCCTGGTTGATTTCTTTAAAATTGTGCTCAACTAAAAACTAGTAAGATATAAAAAATCTGAGACACACTTTGGAAGAGCGTTGTGACAGCTTGCATTCCAGCAAGTTTGAGTGAGATATTTTGAAGTATTTAGACAAAACATAGGGAAAACCGGTTTTTGAAAGGTTATGCAAATTACCTGCCACGTGATAGTTATGTAAACAATGGTGACACTGTGGTTACCAAAATCTTACCCTATATCTTGGCCTTCAGAAAGTGTATAACGTACGGGGATTCTGAGCTTATTAACCATCAGAGAATTGTTAGATTAACGAGGTCAATTTCTTGTCTTGGAACCTTAATTCAAGGTCATTCTCTCCGTGGAAACGATTTAAATGATATATTTCTTTTCTTAAGTGCATGCATTCATTATAAAATCCACGAGGTTGTCTACGTTAGGTTCTTGAACCTGATATGATACGCCTTGTTATTCCACATGTTTTCGCACATGACTTAAAAACGTCTCCAATAAGTCGAAAGAAGACAGATACATCAGTGTAATGATCTACTACAATATTTTCTAATTTTCTAACAATATTTTGCGAAGCCATTCCATGGCTGTTGTATTACGGAACGTGCAAGTCTTTGAGTTCAGTATGTACATGGTTAGTGGTATTTAACGTGACACGTACACCACAATGCTATCAAATGCTATTTGATTATACTTGCCATCTTCATATCTGACGCGATAAGCAAACTATAAGCAAACGCATCTCAACAATATCCAGTGATAAGGGCATCTTTGATAAATACAAAGGTCAATACAATACGGCGCTAAAGACTGGCGGATACACCGAACAAATTGAATATGTTAAGACCATCAGGAAAAGCAATAACAGGAAACGTCACATCATGTGGTTCAACCCCCCTTTCAGGAAGAACGTGGACACTAATATCGGTAAGAACTTTCTACAACTTGTTGACAGACACTTTCCAAAGGGGTCTAAACTTCAAAAGATCTTCAATAGAAACACAATTTAAGTGAGTTATATAATAATAATAATAATAATAATAATAATAATAATAATAATAATGGTTCTTATATAGCGCACATATCCACAATACTACATGTGATCAAGGCGCTTTTTACATTTATTATTACCCCTGGTCACTGGACCTAATATGATACCACTCAACTCCCTGGGGAGCAAGCAACAGCTCACATGTGCAGCCAATAAGCGCAGCAGAGCTAAACACACACATTACAACCACTGTCCTACCCGGTACCCATCACTCCTGGGTGGGGAGAAGCAATGAGGAATAAAGTGCCTTGCCCAAGGACACAACACCACAGCCATGCCGGGCCTCGAACTCGCCATCCTTTGATCGTGAGTCCACTGCTCTAGCCACTGGTCCATGATGCCTCCTCTCTATATATGTATGAAGAATATGGCAAGTATAATCAAATCGCATAATAAGAGGGTAATCACGGGAGATCAGCATAAGGATCAACCAGCTTATTGCAATTGCCTGGTCAAGTCGGCATGCCCCTTGAAGGGTAACTATAAGGTCAAAGGCGTGGTTTACAAGGCCAAAGTATCAGCGTAGGACAACTAGGAGAAGGTTTACATCGACCTAACTGATGAAATCTTCAAGACCCGCTTCACTAACCACATGTAATTCGTTGCGTAACGAGAAATACAAAACAGTACAGAGTTGCCAAGTTTTGTATGGAACTTTAAAGTAAGGACAAGGTCTTTGAAAGTTCATGGTCAATTATTGACAAAGCATCGAGCTACTCTAACTTAAGCAAGCGGTGTAATCTTTGTATATCGGAAAAGCTGTATATTATCAATGCTGACAAATTCACCTCGTAAAAAACGCCCTGGGTTGGTTTAAAAATGTCGCAACCAAAACAAATATCATTTATCAAATTTTAACGTCGCCTACAAATAGAACGGTACGACCCAAACATATGAATAAGGGTGTTGCTAAGAATCCTCTCACATTTGAAGATTGCAGGATGCATGAAACTAAAGTAACAGATATTTAAGTAACAGACATGACACCCTTGATAAAAGGGACAATAAAGATTCATTCGATGTCGCAATGGGTACCTTCAACGGTGCTAAAACATTTGAATCGGTGGACCTGTACATTGTTAACACACTCGCCAAGAAATATTAAAAGGATCAAAACGGTTTATATTAGGATGAAGGGCTTGGTGTACTTAAGGATGTCACATTTAATCTGACTGACGAAAAGCTTTATCCGAACCGTAAACTGAACGACCAAATAAACAATGTATGTCCAAAAGTCTAATCACCCGCCATCTATAATTAAACACACACCGAACGCCATAAGCAAATGCATCACAACCATATCCAGTGATAAGGTCATCCTTGATAAATACATACTGCATTGAGGTCAAGCGGATTCACTGATCAAATTCAATATGTCAAGACAATATACTTACCAATAAACGAGGAGAAGCAATAACAGGAAACGTAAACATCACGTGGTTCAATCCCCCTTTCCATAAAAAAGTGGAACTAACATCGGCAAGAAAATTCTTCAAATTGTTGATAAACACTTTTCGAAGGGTCCAAACTCCACAAGATCTTCATTAAGAACACATTTAAAGGAAATTACAGTTGTATGAAGAATATGGCAAGTATAGTCTAGTCGAGTAATATGAGAATAATCACCGGAGGCCAGCATAAAGATCGAACACCTAACTGTCATTGCCGAGACAAGTCTACATGCCCCTTGAAAGCTAAATGTCAAGTCAAAGGTGTGGTTTAAAAGGCCAAGGTATCAACGGGAGTCCGCAAGGAGAATGTTTGTATTGGCCTGTTAGAACGGATTACTTAGTAACTAACCGATAACTATCAAACCCGATAACGTAGTAGAAATTTACCTATAACGTATCAAATCATTCGATAACGTAGTAACAAACCGATAACGTAGTACATTTTTCTAACCGATAAGTTAGTAAAACTATACCGATAACGTAGTAATTTTTCCTAACTGATAACGTATCAGCAAATTTACCGATAACGGATTAAATCAACTGATAACGAAGAAATGTCAATCAATACCGCATAAAAACAACCAATAACGTATCAATTAACAGATAACGTATCTGATCAAGCGATTTATTGGAAGTGATAGATCGATCGATTGATAGATAAATAGATAAATAGATGGATAAATAGATAGAGAGAGAGCTAAAGATAGATAAATCTATCTATCGATGTTCGGTACATGGTCGATATATCGCTCGATCGATAGATATCGATCGATAGATCAATGGATCGATAGATAACTTGATGGGTAGATCGATCGATAGAATGATGACTCTATCAATTTAGTAGAATGATAGATCAATCGATCGAAAGATCGATCGATTCGAAAAATTAGACGATAAAAACATGGATAGATAGATCGATCTGTTATCACATTATCTCGTACATATATTTGTCCTTCTATTTATCTTTTTCTGTTTAGCATAAATTGTTACAAATTTCTGCAACAAATCAATCGTGTTTCTACTGTTTTCATGGTAATACGAGCGAATATGTCGATCTAAATATTGTCAAACTACTGCAAATGGTTTTGGAATTTGTTTCTAATCTCTCTATAGTAGCTATAAAGTTTAGTTGTAGTTGGGTTAAAATTCAAAGAGATAGTATAAGTACATATGAAACAAAGGCAGGGGAATAAGCGGCTGTGGTTTTACACAGAGAACTACCGAGAACGAATACTATTAGGTGCCTGTATCGGCTAAAATTCAGACAGAAGTTATGGCTGTAAACAGTGTAAAAGCAAGATTAAAAACAACTTTCCAATCAAATTCCGGTAGTAAAGCAACATTCAGATAAAGTTAGTCATTCGTAATGCAAAGAAAGTCGGGGGGATACTTTGCTTTGCATGTAAATGTGATATCACAAAATATTTGATTTTTAAGAAAATAATCGGATCAGCTATAAAACGAAAATCCTTTTTGCTTTCGACAGTTTTGTGGCTCTAACAGACCAACTGCAATGCCACAATCACCGACAGCCAACATCGCAAATTTCGCACACATATTGGATAAGTCACCGATAGAAATAAATGCGTATTAAAATTTAACAAAGAATATTAATGATGTATTTATATAATTGAAGATTTTACATGTTATTGAAAATCTCCATTGGGTGTATTTGAAAACGGAAGCATATCAGTGATTAATATGCAAACCTAAATTAAATGAATGAGTGAACTCTGGTATGCATTTCCCCATCAGCACTATACTATGTACAACTACTTAATAATAGTACGAAATCCTACTTCAAAAAAGATGTGATTTAAAGTGAATCGCGACAAAAATGATAAAAAGAAAAGGAAAAGAAATGTGTTGTCTACAAAATCTGTCGACTTGGCTTACTTGCATCAGTAACTTGCAAAATTCACCAATTTTGATTATAAGGAATTAAGCTGAACAATGAGTCAAGATTTACCTGTAATTCAGTCCCTGGATGAGAGTTACATTGTAAAGACTTATGTCATTTTGATATACTGCCGTTGTAAGAGACGACATTTTACAATCGATCATGTTGAAAACTTTTCGAAGTCCTCCAAACTTAAAAAGTGCGTCGATAAAGACACACGTGTCTTCTGCAATGAATTCACCCTTCACGAATACTCATTAATTACCGCATTTCCCAAATTGATGAAATTTGATTCATGATGTCTGGGTAATATCACGAAAACAGTATACTTCAAGTATATGTAGCTTTAAATGTGTAACTGATTGCTTTTAAAAAGACAGAAGTTACAACACTCATTAATGTTTTGTTAGTTTCCATTTATTCACACTTTATTGGTTGATTGATACTTTATTGGTTGATTTGATACATAATCGGTAATTTTTTACTAAGTTATCTGGTTTGATAGGTTATTAATTAGCTACTACGTTATCGGTTGTATCACGGCCTCACTGATAACACCTACAAGACGAGCTTCACTAACGAAATGCAATCGTTCCGTAACAACCACTATAGTAATAGCACAGATTTGTCAAAGTTTGTTTGGTCTTTAAAAGACAAGAACCGGGTCTTTAACTAGCCGTAGTCAATTATAGACAAAATATCGAGTTACTTTTACATAAACCAGCTATGTCATCTTTGTATGATAAAAAAGCTACACATTATCGATGCTGACAAATCTAAGATGTTAAACAATGCTCTGAATTGCTTTCGAAATGTCGTCACGGAACAAATAGTATTTATGAAATTTTAATACCACTTACAAACAGAATGGCACATCCCAACCATATAACTGAGAGTGTAGAGCTACAAACGTTCTGTCTGATGATTGCAGGAAGCACGAAACTTAAGTATAACCACAGGGAACAGATGAAAGGACCCTGGGATGGGGAGGAGGTTTTTTTGTACAACGGTTTACCTTATTTGATTTTATTAATTTTGACTGTGATATTATAAATAAAGAGTTCAACTCAACACCGTTTGACTGCTTTATATATTACCGGCAAGTCTTATCTCCTCTCCAACTTGTGTATACAACCACTGTAATTACTCCGAAAACATTGCCAACTTGCTAATCCGCTGTCCGTATCAGCGGATTAAGTGATTGAGTCAACACCACAGCCGTCCCACACGCATTAAAATGTTAATGCATGTGGGACGGCTGTGGTGTTGTCTCAATCACTTAATCCGCTGATACGGACAGCGGATTAGCAAGTTGGCAATGTTTCCTCAAACAAGGTACACCGTTGCACAAAAACCCTCCTCCCCACCCCAGGATCCTTTCATCTGTTCCCTGTGATATAACAGATATTGTTACTTTGTACTTGAAGTAATTTGTGTTATTATTTATCACGTATTCTATTTTGACAAATGAATTATCGAGTCAGTAATGTTTTCGTCGACTTTGTTGAGTTTCATGTAAGGATTAACCCTTATACTTGTCAAAGACTGATAGGAATTGTTTATTTGTCTCGTATTGATGTTTTCATACTCGTGACTCGTATCCTCTTCGACACTACAGTACGACAACTCATCACTGTCGTTGTTTCCTGTTTTTTCGATGTTATATACATCCATTTGAAATGTTGTTAACTCATGAAATGCATCAATTGATGCATCGCTTACAGAATGAGACTTGTTTTCATCATTGTTCTTGCACCGACAACGACGAACAAAAGCAACAAGGACAGTAACAGCGAGCAACAAACATAAAACCCCAATGACTATATATAATGTCGTCGAGGGCGATCCTGTCTGAATTTCATGTGACGCTGTTGGTTCTATGGAGATGCTTTGATTTTTAATCTTAATAATCGCTGTATCTGATACTGAAGAACTTCCATCATCAACTATGCAGGTGACATTAATTTCCGTTTTTGTTGGTGCGGTTATTAAATTTTCTTCGATTTTGTCAAAATTGAGAGTCAAGTCTGGGATTGCATGATCAAGTTCCTGGTGGTTCAGGAACCATGAGTATGTCACCGTAATCGGTCGGTCAGCGTTGACTGAACACTTAAATGTTACTGGATGACCAAAAGAAACGTGGGTTGTTTTTGGTTCAACCAATACGATAAGTCCAAAATGTACATCCAATGGACCAATCATACACTCACGTTTATTCAGAACAGCTTTACCTTCCATAATACATATTATGTAGGCACCGTTATCGGCAGCTGTCAAAGTCCATTCATCTCTGATATCGGGATATTTATCATTGACACGTGTTCCGTTTATTTTTTGCATATTTCGAAACCAAAGTAAATTCAGAGGCCCATTCCCTCCTCTCGAGTTACACTCTGTCCTCAATATGTCACCTGCTGAATAATGTTTCGATTCGTTCACAGTGCATGACGGGTACAAATCGCCAGGTGGGTAAAGGACCTCTAACATCGCTATACGTGATTTCAAAATAACTTCACTCGACGTCTTGACACATACACTGCAAACAAATTTTCCAGCATCACTTCGTCTTAACTTAATAATTTGTAAATTGTATACTTCGCCTTTATGAATGTCGTCAACGATCGAGTATCGATCACCTTGTCTTTTATCTTCTATTCTGGTTGTGTATATTTCGGACGTGACGTCTAAATTGTCTGCGGTCCACTTTACAAACATTAGATTTAAGTTTACAGCTTCAAGTCTGCACTGCAATGTCGCATTCATACCTTCAATAACACTTATATTTCTCGGTTCTTGCAGAAATTTAGGTTTTTGGATAACCATCACCTTCGCATTATTCGAAGTGAGTAGATCTGGTCCCGACTTCGAATACAGGTTACATCGATATGACCCTTCGTCTTGTTCAGATACTGCAAAGATTGTCAGGGTGCTGATCAAGGAAAGGTGATATCGACTGTACTTTCTGTTTTCGTCAATCCTATACTCAGACGTCGATTCTTCTGTAAAATTACTGGTATTTAGTTGCCAATGCATGGTATACTCTTCTCTTCCAATCGGAGTGACGTGTACTTTGCACTGTAAATGAACAGACATTCCCTCAATGGCGTCAGTATTCGCAGGTTGCTCAATAAAGGAGTATTCCGCTATTACTCCATACATTACTATCAGAAGAATACGATAGGAAAACCGAGGCATGACTGAACTTCTGAAAACACAAATAAAACACTATAATCTCCACACTGCGAATATTTTGTCTATGGTGTTTCACTTCGGAATGTAGGCGAGATCCTATCCGTTCGTAGAATGTTTGAAGTGTTGGTTATTGATTACCACATTAAAATCGTACGGTCAGAAGGGTTGCAAAACTGGAGCTGCGCATGATCAGATTACATTTTACGATAAAATGCTTATCGCGCAGCTTGGTTACAGAGGTGTTAAGTGACAAGTGTGTTAGTTTCTGTTTGCACATTAATTTTAATGTAAAAACGTAGTACATTGAAACTGTAATGATAGAGTCAGTGTGATATAGGAGTCTCTTAGTTGCATTGTTGTGGTAACGAACCAATAACTTTAATTTTTTCTAACCGATAACGTAGTAATTTACCAATAACGTACCAATAACAAAATTACCACTAACGTTACCAATAACGTCAATGAACCCATAACGGATGAAATCAACTAATAACGTAAAAGAAGTCAACGAATACCTCATTAAACATCAAATAACGCATCAATTAACTGATAACGTATCTGATCAAGAAATTTATTGGAAGTGATAGATCGATCGATTGATAGATATATATAAAGATTGATGGATAGATGGATAGATAGACAGATAGACAGATAGATAGATAGATAGATAGATAGATAGATAGATAGATAGATAGATAGATAGATAGATAGATAGATAGATAGATAGATAGATAGATAAATAGATAGATAGATAGAGAGAGATAGGTCAGTCGATCTATCGAAAGATGAATCGATCTTTCTATCGATCTATTCATTGATAGTCGATAAATTGTCCGATAGATCGATATATCGTTCGATAGTTAGATCTTTCGATGGATCAAGATATCGATTGATAAACTAATAGGTAGATCGATCTATAGAAAAATGGATCTATCAATTCGATAGAATGATAGATCAAGCGATCGAAAGAATAATCAATTGATAGATTCGATAAATTGATCGATTCGATAAATTGGTCGATAGATAGATAGATAGATAGATAGATAGATAGATAGATAGATAGATAGATAGATAGATAGATCTGTTATCACATTTTCACGTTCTTAACTTTCTTTTTCTTCTATTTATTTTGTCCCTTTTAGCGTGAATTGCTACAAATTTCAGCAGCAAATCAATCGCGTTTCGACTGTTTTCATGGTAGTACGAACGACTAAATTGATCTAAATGATGTCAAACTACTGGAATTGCTTTAAGAAGTTGTTTCTAGTCTTGCTATAGTAGCCATACAGTTTAGTTGCAGTGGGGTTAAATTGAAAGGCATAGTATAAGCACAGATATAACAAAGGCACTATAATGAGCAGCTGTTGGTTTACACAGAGAACCCTACCTAGAAAGAAAGCTATTATGTAACTGTATCAGCTACAATTCAGACGGAAAGTATGGTTGTAATAGCAAGATTAGAAACAACTTTCCAAACCAATTCCAGTAGTGTGGCAACATTCAGATCAAGTTAGTCGTTCGTATTGCAACAACAGTTATACAGACGAGTCGTGGGAATATTTTACTTTGCACATAAATGTGATTATCACAAAACATTCGTTGTTTTTAACAAAGTAATCGGACCAGCTACAAAGCGAAAGTACTTTTTCCCTTCGGGATTTTTTTTTGGCTCTAACAGGCCAACTGCAATGCCGCAATCACCGACAGCCAACATCGCAAATTCTTCACACATATTGGATACGTCATCGAAAGAAAAAGTAATTGCAATTAACTAAAGAGTATATGATGTATTCGTCCGATTTCATGTTATTTAAGCTCTCCATGGGGTGTATTTGAAAAAGGTAAACATATCAGTGATTAATATACAGGAACCTAATTTAAATGAATTAGTGAACTCTGGTAAGCATTGTATTATTATCGGCACTGTACAATTTTTTCAATGTCTTCGTAATCTTAAGGTGTGCCTTGACGTGAATCGCGACAGAAGGGATAAAAAAGAAAAACAACAATATTTTGTCTACTAAATCTGTTGACTTGACTTGCTCACAGGAGTAACTTGCAAAATTTGATTATAGGGAATTCAATTGGACGATGGGTCCATATTTACCTGTAATTTTAGTCCCACGATGAGAGTTACATTAGAAAGACTTATTGTCATTTTGATATACTGACGTTGTAAGTAACGAAATTTTACAATAGGTCATGTTGAAAACGTTTTCCCGAGTCTCCCCAACTTAGAAAGTGTGTTGATAAAGACACTCACATGTGTGTTGTATCTTGCATTCATCCTTCACGAATACTTAATAATAATAATAATAAAGTACATTTGTAGTGCGCCTAATCTCTGAACAGAGCTCTAGGCGTAATAGTGACAATACAATATAACAGAGGAAATGTTGAACCACCGGGACTGGAGACTACGTAAACGAAAAAGGTTAAACTACTGTTTAAAGAGAAAAGTCTTGAGGGAACGGCGAAAGGAAAGGGTAGAGTTGGAGTGGCGAAGGTCAGAAGGAAGTTTGTTCCATAATGCAGGGCCAATGTAAGAGAAAGATCTCTCGCCAAAAGTCTTTGTGGAAACTCTTGGAATACTGAGAAGTCGAGAATCTGAGGAAGAGCGGAGTTTTTGGAGTGTATTGATGTAGAAGTTCAGAGAGATATTGCGGTCCTGTGCCTGCAAGTGAATTGAAGCAAGTAGATACAACTTTGTAGTGGATACGAGAACTAATAGGCAGCCAGTGTAATTTTTGCAAAAGGGGTTGAACATGATCATACTTTTTAGCATTACAGACGAGACGAGCGGCAGCATTTTGCACTCTTTGCAACTTGTCTATAAGCTGTTTATGGCAACCAGAAAGGAGACAATTGCAATAATCTAAACGAGACAGAACAAGTGCAGAGACCAACGTTTGAGTAGCCTGTACGGAGAGAAAGTGACGAATAGAGCTAATTTGTCTAATTTGAATGTATGCAGCTTTGCAAATATTCCGCACATGTTCACACATATTCATGTTAGAGTCGAGTGTGACTCCTAAGTTTTTGACACTGGGGCGAAAATTATATCAAAATCGCCAAGAATTATGGATGAAGGGAGAGATGATTTGGCAGCTTGTCTGGGTGAAGATATAAATATTGCCTCTGTTTTACTGTCATTCAACTAGAGTTTATTCGATGTCATCCACTGCTTGATGGCAGTGATACAACTTTGCACAGATTCAACAGTTGATTTTATTTGATCGATTGTGGTTTCCTTGTATAATTGATTGTCATCGGCAAAGGCGTGGTGATTTAATGAGTATTTTCTGACGAGGCTAAAAAGAGGGTCAGTGTACAAAACAAATAGGACAGGTCCAAGAACTGAGCCTTGCGGGACACCAAAAGAGATAGATGATGTTGTTGATTGTATGCCATTGATAGTTACAGTTTGAGTTCTGCCTGAGAGGTAAGATTGAAACCAGGATAGAGCAGTTCCGGAGATGCCAAAAGTATGTTCAAGACGGTGGAGGAGGATGCCATGATCGACAGTATCGAATGCAGCTGATAGATCTAAGAGAGTGAGAATGGTAATTTTGCCAGAATCCAAGGAGGTCAGAATGTATGTCATTGACTATTTTCAATAGAGCAGTTTCAGTACTGTGGTGTGGTTTGTATGCAGACTGAAGAGGATTCAAAAGGTTGTGGGAAGTAAGATGAACACTTAATTGTGACAGAATAATTCTTTCAAGTATTTTAGACAAGAAAGAAAGGTTTGAGACAGGTCGGTAGTTTTTTAGTTGATTTGGGTCAAGAGATTGTTTCTTCAGCAGTGGTTTAACAAGAGTAGTTTTGAAACTAGTAGGGAATGTGCCCGATGCAAGGGAACGATTTATAACCCGTGTGATGTATGGTAACACGGTGTCTAAGCATTTTATCAACAAATCGGTCGGCATTGCGTCTAGGTCGCATGTCTTTGCAGTGGAACTTAAAATGACATCTTTACAATATCATCGTTTACAAGATTAAAGTTACTGAGAGGTATACCTCGAAAGCAACTTTCTGAGCTCAAAGGCTGGGAGATATTTTGACAATCAAGACTGGCTCTGATTGTCTCAACTTTTTCTTGAAAAAAGTCCAGAAAACGCTGTGGAAGTTCTACTGCAGGGAATATTGTTGGTGTAGGGGAGGCTTTTTTAGACCCAAGTAATTTACAGCAAAAAACAGGATGGTTGAACAGTCTCATATACATTACGTTTACTTTTTTGTACGTGGCACACAAGTTTTGTAGATAACATTGTAGATAAAAAGAACAGAGTCATTTGAGTGTCTGGATAGAACACACAAGGGAATTGCTAAATTAGTTATCGTGTTGATAGTAGAGACCGAAGTTAATTAGGACAGCACTCTGGCTAAACAAACCATAATACAATGTATAGGTACTGATGCCAATCTGTCTAGACACACAAAGATAAACAGTGGAGTGGAGAGTTACATGATTAGTATTTCACTCAAATGAGTCGGTTCTTTTTATCTACAATGTATCTACAAACTTGTGTGAGACGTACAAAAAAGTAAACGTAATGTATATGAGACTGTCCAACCATCCTGTTTTTTGCTGTATGTGTGATGCCGAACAGTTGCTTCGATGTACGACTCTCACTAACCTTATTACAGAAATAGGTGGTTTTTGCTGAGTGAACAAGTTTTGTGACAGTTCTCTTCGTATGGTTATATATTTGTTTGTGGATTGTAAGTCCAGTTTTCAGCCACTGTCTCTCTGCTCGCCGACGCTCTTTTTTGGCTGCCTTGAATTTGTCACTAATTAGGTGACATTAAATTGATGAAATTCGATTCGTGGTGTCTTGGTAATATCACGGAAACAGTATAGTCAAGGTATATGGAATGCTCGAGGTGTAACTGATTGATCATGAAAAAAGGAATGATAAACACTCATTTATATCCAGTTAGTTTCCATTTATTAATACTTTATCGGTTGATGCTTTATTTGTTGACTTGATGAATTATATTATCAGTTGATTTAATCTTTATTCTTTGACTAGGTAATAGGTTGGTTTGGCACACTATTGGTTGATTGATACGCTATCGATCTATTTATCTATCTATCTGTCGATCGATGGCTCGATATATCTATTCATCGATCGTCATATATATATATTGTTACGTGCAGAGAAAACGAACAAAAGGGTGAACTCAGCAGTTTCCGTTTAAACAAAATTTATTACGAAAATAAAACTAATTGCTAAGTCAGGGATAGAGTACAAGCTTTAAAAGTGTACAGACTACTTATCTCAGCTGGGACGGCAAAGCTCCAGTCTCAGAGTTGTAACAGTCAGTCGGATGAATGAACAGTCCTTTGGCTTGCAGGCTTGAAGTTGCACAAAGTCCACGGTATAAATCCAGCGTTGGCAGTGAAGGTCTTGAAAAGTCTTGAGAATGACTACTGCTGGGTTTCCAAAGACATGTAGTAACACACAAGAGACACGATCCCAAAAGTCTGACTGGAAGCTGTGCACGTCCCTTTTATACACATGTGCTTACATAAGGGCATATAAGAACAATCTAGAACTTTTATTGATATGCTAATTACTGTTCTAAAATTATCTCTCTTACACAACTAATTAAATTTCTAGAACATTCCAAACATGACTAATTGAATTCAAGGTTGTGAGGTCATTAAGGGCAGTGACCTTGAGAATGTTCTAGACTAATTGAACTCAGGTCATGATGAGTGTGGGGGAAATGACCTACATAACACACCCCCTCTTGAAAAAAAGAAAATTTTTCAAAGAAAAATCTTTCTTTTGCAAATGTAATCTTAAAACTGTGAACAACAATAAGCTCTAAACACGAGAGAGACAGTGTGCAATTAACTTGTCTCTGCCTTTGATATGTCTAATGTCAAGATTAAACTCCTGTAACATTAAACTCCATCTTAGCAATCTCTGATTTTTGCCTTTAAATTTCTGCAGAAAAACAAGAGGGTTGTGATCAATATAAACCATTATTGGGTGATTTGAAGAAGTAACATAAACTTCAAAGTGCTGTAAAGCTAATATCAAAGATAAACACTCTTTTTCAATTGTAGAGTAGTTTCTCTTGGATTTGTTAAATCTGCATGAAAAGTGCTGTAAAGCTAATATCAAAGATAAACACTCTTTTTCAATTGTAGAGTAGTTTCTCTTGGATTTGTTAAATTTGCATGAAAAGTAGCAAACAGGATGATCTGTCCCATGACTATCCTCTTGCAATTTGGAATTGGAAAACTTGAAATTGCACTGAACTTGGCATAAAGTATGCATGGCAAAGTCCGGTTATTTTTATTGAGTTCGATAAAGTCATTGTTCGGCAAATACTTGGCTTCCTCTTGGAGATATTCCGCTTTCGCAGGATTCAGCCTGTCTGGATGTTGTTCCACTAGATTACTGTCGCAGACATCTTCGTGGCGATAGATGATTTTTGTCCTCGTTGGAATATCTTGAAACAAATGTTCATGGATTGGTTCTTTCAGCTGTTGTTGTTGTTCTGGCTGGAGGTGTGCCAACTTTGTTGACTCCAGCTTCTCCAGGATTTCTGAGTTCTGAAGCTTGACCGAGGCCAGCTTTGAGTTTAGAGTATTTTCACTCAAGTCAGTTTCAGTATCACTATCTTCATAATGGTTTGAACTGAACTGACAGGCTTTGTTTTAGTAGAATTATCCCTATCCAAATATGGCTTAAGCATATTTATGTGACATAGCTGTTTTTGTTTTCGCCTGTCAGGTGTTATTATGATGTAATTTAAATCACTCAATTTCTTATCAATTAGGTATGGCCCAAAGTAACGAGCATGGAGTTGTTTGCCAGGAATCGGAAGTAGAACAAGAACTTTTTGACCTGGTTCAAATTTCCGTTTTGAGGTGTTTTTATCGTATTTGGTTTTCATTGACTGCTGAGATGACTCAAGATTTTCTCTGGCTAATTCACATGCTTTAGAGAGTTTTGTACGAAAATCTGACACATATTGTAAAATATTCAGACAATCATCGTCGTCTGAGAGGAATTTCTCTTTAACGAGCTTAAGTGGGCCACGGACTGTATGTCCAAATACAAGCTCAAATGGGCTAAAACCAAGAGACTCTTGAATTGAATCTCTGACAGCGAAGAGCAGAAAATGAATTCCTTCATCCCACAGCTTCTCTGTGTCAAAACAGTAGGTCCTAATCATATTTTCCAAAGTTTGATGAAATCGCTCAAGAGCACCCTGACCTTCTGGATGATAGGCGGATGACCTATACTGTTTAATGCCTAGCTGATCCATTACTTGTTGAAAAATACCAGACACATTTAGGGAGGCCGAATAAAGTGAAAAATTTGACTAAAGCTCTCACTATAGTCTTTGTCTTTATATTTCTCAGTGGTATGGCTTCTGGGAACCTAGTTGATGTACACATAATTGTCAACATGTACTCATTTCCTGATCTTGTTTTTAGTAGGGGCCCAACACAGTCTATTAGACTCCTACTAAATGGTTCTTGAAATGCATGAATTGGCTGTAAAGGGGCCTTTAGAATCGTCTGATTCGGCTTTCCTACCATTTGACATGTGTGACAAGTTTTACAGAAACGTGTTACATCCTGCCTGAGATTAGGCCAATAAAAGTGACTGAGAATTTTATGATAACTTTTCCTGACTCCTAAGTGACCAGCCCCGGGCGTTTCATGGGCCAGGCACAATATTTCAGCACGATAGGGCTTTGGAATCACAACTTGATGTTTTATAGCCCAATCGTCATCAACCAAAATGTCTGGAGGTCTCCATTTACGCATGAGAATACCAGATTTTGTATAATAGGAAAGCTATCTGAAGTTTTATCTTCATCATCTACCCTGTCAAACAAAGACAAAATATCTGGGTCTTTGTGTTGTTCTGCAATGAGATTTGATCTAGAAAATGTCTGACTTTGGTCAGCAGGAGTTTTACTGGAAGTTTCAAATCCACGAGGGATAACGGAATGATCCGCGTCAAACACCTGACTGAGAAATTTAAAGGTGTCATCTAAGTCAACATCTGTGACATTATTTTTGAGACTATTTTGATTCTCGGAAGTTTTCTTTGACATGGCTCGAGTAATAGCACATGAAGGGAAAAGGCCGGGAATTTATTCCTCTATTGGCTCTGGATTTTGATCTAAACTAGGATTATCAGTCACAATTGGATTAGTAATGACCTTGTCCCCAGCAAGGTCGTTTCCAAGATGAAGGTGAATCCCTTCAAAAGGCAAAAAAGGCCTAATACCTAAAGTCACAGGTCCAGAAACAAAGTCCGAAGACAAATAGTCATTATGGAGAGGAACAGGAATGTAGTCATTACAATCTACCCCCTTAATAAGAACTTTAGAACCTGAAAAGGACTTTTCAGAAAATGGCAGGGTATCTGCCAACAAAAGAGACTGGGAAGCCCCGGTATCTCCTAAAATTTTGACAGGGGTAGCGGAAGAAAAATCACTAGAAAGTGATATAAAACCATCATGAATAAATGGTTCGAAAATACCCATAATGCTATCTTGAGAAGAATTGACCTTGGCCTCATTAATTGGGGATAAGAGGGGTTTTACCTCAGAAAATGTGTTGCACACATTATTAGACTCTAATTGAGTTGATGAAGAAATAAAGCCGATGGGCTTACATCCACTTTTACCACTTTGACCTTCACGTTTTCTTTTCAATTTGAAACAATCTGACATTAAATGGCCATCTTTCTTACAATAATTACAAGAAAGTGTACCGAACTGTTTGTCAGAAGGAGATTGAGACTTGGGATCTGATGATGTGGGAGTGTTACTTGAATTTTGTGAACTGTTGTCATTTGATTTCCCACTCTCCTTTGAAAAATTCTTGGATGAAAAGGAGGAGTACTAGTTAAATTTACCTGCATTGTTTCTGTAGGAAAAGGACTGGGATGGTTTGCTGAGAAATGAAGATTTCTGGGTCAATTAATAATCATCGGCCAAACGTGCAGCAACCTCCAATGGATGCACCTTTTAAATTCCTCAATCAAAACAAGCTGTCGTAATTTTTCATAATTCTGACTGTCCTTTTCAGAAGAGCACCAACGATCCAACAGTTGTTCTTTTGTTCGAGCGAATTCAACATAAGTTTGATCCTTCACCTTCTCACAATCCCTAAATTTCTGACGGTAAGCTTCAGGCACCAACTCATAGCCCTTGAGAATTAATTCCTTCACAGAATCATAATTTGAAGCCTGCTCTCCTGACAACTGAATGTACATTTCTCTGGCTTTATCCACCAAAGCAATCTGCAAAAGCATAGACCAGGACTCCGTAGGCCAATTCAGACTCTTGGCAATTTAGTCAAAATGAAGGAAATATTTATCAACATCCTTTTCTTGGAAAGGGGGAACTAACCTGAAATGCCTAGTGATGTCAAAACCGTCTGAAGGGAAGAATTTTCCTGACTGTCCAAGCTCTAAACGTTTCATTTCTAATCTTTCCTGCATATCTTTCTCTCTCTGTCTTTCTTCCATTTGTAATCCTCTCTTTTTCACGTGCCAAATCTGCCTGTATTTCTAATTCTAATTTTCTGAGTTCAAAGGAAGACTCAGGCTCATAATCAGGCAAGACGGATTCCTCAAAATTTGCCTACACTGACTAAATATTTGACAATATTGAACTGAATTTCCTTTTTGCGCATAGATCTCTTGACTTCTACTTTAACGAAATCGGCCAGTGCGATGAGGTTGTCTTTTTTGAGGGAATCAAATGTGTCCTGATCAAGGTCATCCATAAATTCCTCTGGCTTGAATTCCGCCATGATTGAATTTCGCTGAGTTCACAGTATACAGTAGTTTTGAAAAGGCAGGCAAAATGTTATCAAACGGCTCAAAATATTTGTATCCCGGACAAGCCCCCAATTTTGTTACGTGCAGAGAAAACGAACAAAAGGGTGAACTCAGCAGTTTCCGTTTAAACAAAATTTATTACGAAAATAAAACTAATTGCTAAGTCAGGGATAGAGTACAAGCTTTAAAAGTGTACAGACTACTTATCTCAGCTGGGACGGCAAAGCTCCAGTCTCAGAGTTGTAACAGTCAGTCGGATGAATGAACAGTCCTTTGGCTTGCAGGCTTGAAGTTGCACAAAGTCCACAGTATAAATCCAGCGTTGGCAGTGAAGGTCTTGAAAAGTCTTGAGAATGACTACTGCTGGGTTTCCAAAGACATGTAGTAACACACAAGAGGCACGATCCCAAAAGTCTGACTGGAAGCTGTGCACGTCCCTTTTATACACACGTGCTTACACAAGGGCATATAAGAACAATCTAGAACTTTTATTGATATGCTAATTACTGTTCTAAAATTATCTCTCTTACACAACTAATTAAATTTCTAGAACATTCCAAACATGACTAATTGAATTCAAGGTTGTGAGGTCATTAAGGGCAGTGACCTTGAGAATGTTCTAGACTAATTGAACTCATGTCATGATGAGTGTGGGGGGAAATGACCTCCATAACAATATATATATATATATATATATATATATATATATATATATATATATATATATATATATATATATATATATATATATATCGTTTTATCAATCGACCAGTTCATTCAATCATTCAATCGATAGAAAGATTGATGCAATGCACCGATCAGTCAATCGGCCGATCTATCGATTGATCAATGGATTGTTCAATCGACAGAGGATAGCTCTACCCCCATGAATCTATTCCAATGAATCACGTGATCCAATACGTTATCAGTTGATTTGATAAGTTATCGGTAAATTTGTTGATAAGTTATCTGTTAGAAAAAATTACTACATTGTCGGCTCGTTACTATTTTATCTGTTGATTTGATACGTGTCGGCAAATTTTACTACCTTATTGGCTTTGATACGTTATTGTTAGTTACTACGTTATCGGGTTAAATAGGGCCTGCTCAATAGACTTTCACATCCTTGCATCGAAATATTTTCACATTAAATAAAATGAGGTTATCGGAAGTTAACTTCAGAGTCTGTTAACAGATACCATCTGTACCATTCATTTAAATCATTACTTTGAAGGATAAGTGTCGGTGAAGTAGTTCACCTTTATCCAACGCTGACTGTCGTAAAAAGGTTACAACATAACGATGTTGGGTGATATACAGGAAGTCATGTTAGGATATGACAGGGAGCGGCCTTTGTGAAATGTCCAGAGAGCAAATTGAATTAGAACAACAGTTACTATAACAAAGACTACTATACAGTAGCGCTCTAAATCAAATTCTCCATATGCTAGGTACCAAAAGGGGTATAAAAGACAAACTAGACACGAAATATTGCCAAAAAACATGCAAAGTAGTGGCTTTCGTAAAGTCGTTCAAATTAATGACACCTCTTCTTTCGTCGTGCGGCAACACTGTTTTTCGGCGTACGTGGAACTCGCTTCCTCTGAACAGACGTTGCACGTGGAAGACATACGTAGTCTGTTCTTTCCAGTCGTTAGACATATCAATGGCGTAATTTTTGATAATCTAAGATGGCAAAAATGTTAGGATCGGTGCTAACGGATTTGTTTACAGAACTCTACGTATAATACGCTATTAATTTATGTGACAATATCTTCTCTCGCAAATATGAAATCCCTGTCTCACATTCAACGCTACTTGGACTATTCGATCGACAGTGTTGGAAAACTCGACCAGGGGGATTCCTCACTCTCAGAATCGTCCCACACTTTGTATATATGCACAAACACGAAAGCGGTATATATTTATACGAGGTTTGACTGAACAACCGTCCTTTCGCACTACGTGCAAAATATTATCCAATGGCGCGATGAGTGGCACACTGACTGTATCTACAAAGCTAAGGCGATACCGAAAGATTTAAATGGCTGAGCAACGGTTGCTAAGGGTACTTTCGAGAATCATTAAAAATGCAAAGTTTTCATGGTTTTCTTTGCATAATAAAGATTTACAGAACCATACGATTCCAAAAGACGCAGGTTTGTCGCGCGATTGGTCAGTGACGTCACACATATACAAATTTTCACAGCTCTACTTTTAAACGTTTCAGCTCCTACAAATTTGCACCAAATTTTCCAAAATTTCTGAATGTAACACATGAGATATCTTTTTAGAGCTCCTAGCATGGATTAGATTATCTGTTCAAGTACAAACGATTTTTGAACAGGAAAATATCTACTGTGTAATTTTGTGAAAGTTTGAAGGGTTTTATTACAATTGAGAGAGTTGAAAGATTTTGAGCATTTTCAAAATACCAGGAGTCGAAAATCCATAGAAAACAACGGAACGGTAAGATTTTGCACGTGCAAGAGTGTGCGTTTGAAACGTTGCCAGCGATAGCAACCAACACGCGCTTTGAATCCTTCGGTATCGCCTTAAGCATATCACAGTGCAGTGGCAGACGACAGCTTGGTCATTATCTTGGATAATGTTGTACATCGTCGGTGACAGACTCACAAATGACGGTTGAATATAGGCCACTTGGAACATATCGCCATTTTTTATCGATGGATATTTCGTCGGGAGCAGAAGTTGAGATATTAGCAGACTGTGAAACTCGCCACGGTGTTTGCGTTAGTGGCGAGGCATGATACATGGTAATGAAGTACGATAGTCACTGACACAGTTAAAAATTATCATTCAATGTCTCCAGTATTAATTTTATGCATTTTGTGGTCATTCAAAAAGAATAATCACATACACCAAGGACCTGGAATAATAGAATCCCACACCCCAATGGGTTGGGATGGAATGTCTCACACGAGTTGGGGAATTCTGTCTCACACGAGCCGAAGGCGAGTGTGAGACAGAATTCCCCAACTCGTGTGAGACATTCCATCCCAACCCATTGGGGTGTGGGATTATTTTTCTCACGTCCCTCCAATATTTTTAGAAAATTGCATTTTATTGTGGTAGGTTTATACTATCAAAAACCAGCACACGATTGCACTTGTTTGATTTGTATAATTCCGCAAAGAAAAATGAAGTTCCGTTCATTGATGAGCATATCAAACACGTTAACATGTACTAGTATATTACCGATATGGCAATTTTGTTTTGTTGGTCAGCCACAAAATTCTCCAGGTCATCTGAGGAAAATGTTGCGAAACAGCTCTGGTGGCCATCTGTTGATGACATTGCGTGAAAGCTGTCGTCTGCTACAGCCTCGTGTGCAAATGGCTCGCTCATCGAAGTCTTTCGCTAACTGTATCGCTGTCAAGTCAGTTCCTCTCCAGAAAATATGTCGACGAGCGTAAATAGCCGATAGGTTTGTAATGGCCTGAATTCTCCCGTTACAACATAAAAGCGGTCATCCTCCGTGTATTTGTTGCCGACGCCACGCTGACCGTACTCAAATTTAGAACAACCTGTTCACTCTGCGGTTCAGTCGTCTGTCCCCTATAGTGCCAGTTGTACATTACGCGATGTTCTATTCGTCAAATAATTCGTACAGAGAACTAGGCGCTGAGCAGAATTGACCAATCAACACACGTTTCACATACGAGGTGTTCGGTCGCGCAACAATACAGAGTGTGAGAACAAATTGTTCTCACACTGTGTTCTCACACTCCCAGCGCACTGGGGACGTGAGAATCAGCTTTCGCACGTCCCCAGTGCGCTGGGAGTGTGAGAACACCAGTGTGAGATCAATTTGTTCTCACACTCTGTATTGTTGCGCGAACGAACACCTCGTATGTGAAACGTATGTTGATTGGTCAATTCTGCTCAGCGCCTAGTAGTCTGGTTCCCTGCCCCCTTTCTACGAAAAGGGTCAGGTATGCGCCATTCTATTCACGGCACTGATTGGACGACACTATGGAACATGTCGATTGGCTAAGGGGAGCACCTGCGTCTGCTGCGTCTGCTGCAGTGTTTTATGTTATTTCAAATTTCAAAAACAAACAAAAAACTGACTCGATTCTGTCATTCGGATGAAGTACGCTCTTTCACAAATATATCACCTCGTATGACGTTTTGCATAATGAAACAGATTGATTTTTGAAGACTTGTGTAATGTTCATGTAACTGCCCTTCCTATTTTGTTGCTGAGTTACTGTCAAGGGCGCAGTCATTTTGAACGTTCCAGCCTGACATCAAGCGCTACGCGCATCCGCCATTTTGCCCAAAATCTGGGCAAAATGGCTGCCGCATACCTGACCCTTTTCGTGAGTGTAGCGCAGCCAGCGGTAGAAAGGGGGCAGGGAACCAGACTAAGCGCCTAGTTCTCGGTTCGAATTATTTGACGAATAGAACATCGCGTAATGTACAACTGGTACTATAGCAGACAGACGACTGAACCGCAGAGTGAACAGGTTGTTCTAGATTTGAGGACGGTTAGCGTCGGCAACAAATTCATTCATTCATTCATTCTTTATTTGTCACGTAATAGTTACACGAAATTTTGTGTACATTGGCAGAAGACAAAAAGCAAAAAATTAAAATAATGCATAAAGACTAATACACGGAGGATGACCGCTTTTATGTTGTAAAGGGAGAATTTAGGCCATTACAAACCTATCGGCTGTTTACGCTCGTCGACATATTTTCTGGAGAAGAACTGACTTGACAGCGATACAGTTAGCGAAAGACTTCGATGAGCGAGCCATCTGCACACGAGGCTGTAGCAGACGACAGCGTTCACGCAATGTCATCAACAGATGGCCACCAGAGCTGTTTTGCAACATTTTCCTCAGATGACCTGAAGAATTTCGTGGCTGACCAACAAAACAAAATTGCCATATCGGTAATATACATGTTAACGTGTTTGATATGCGCATCAATGAAAGGAACTTCATTTTTCTGTGCGGAATGATACAAATGAAACAAGAGCAATCGAGTGCTGGTTTTTGATAGTATAAACTTACCACAATAAAATGCAATTTTCTAAAGCTATTGGAGGGACGTGAGAAAAATAATCCCACACCCCAATGGTTTGGGATGGAATGTCTCACACTCGTTGGGGAATTCTGTCTCACACGAGCCGAACAATTCCCAAACTCGTGTGAGACATTCCATCCCAACCCGTTGGGGTGTGGGATTCTATTATTCTCACACTCGTTTAGGATATTTTGTTTTACACTGTGCGAAACAAAATTACCCCTTCTGTACAAGAAGCCTTTGTTGTAAATTTTACTCTTTTTATACTTTTGTAAGCGGGATAACGCATAGTTCGCCTGAATATTTGTGAAAAATTATTGGTACCATACCGGGGCAATGAATAACAGAAACCTGATCGTAGAATAAAATCACATACTTTGTACCTTATTCAGATTTGTTGTGCTGTATAAAAAGTGTAGGTAAACAAAAAGGTCAAAATGTAAAGTACATTGTACGTTACTGATATAAAATTTGTAATGTGTTTTACAGTCTAATATTTCGTCAGTCGATAACAGTGTACAATTGGTAAGTATTAATTTGGTGCCGTAGCAGCTCATTATAGTTTACATTTTCCGCTCAAGCAAGGCAAATTGCACCTTATTTATTTTTTGCTTGAGTTGCCTATCGCGACATGAGCATGGCAGCATATATGCACAGACTATCTTGACATATGTAGGACAGAATGTGCGCTACTTGCTATTGCCTACTTGTATCATGTTATAACCCGTTTTTCGTAATATATTCGAACACTTTTTGGCTTGAGATACACAATATAATTCTTTTCGAGTAGACTGATATTTTGGACTTTGCGCTTAGCCAGCTACGTGCAGATTAAGTAACTTGCGCAGAGGTTACCTCTGGCCATTTAGTAATGTAATTTACTGCCTCCTGCATGGAGCTTTGGTAAAAGAAGATACCGACATAGTAGTACCGTCCATAAAGTTATATGTAGAGAAATAGAGTTTCAAAACATTTGTCATTACGATATAAATATTTTATTACTATACAATAGGCCTCAATGTATACAAGGATAAATAAATATAAGTTATATTGGAAGGCAGCTGTACAAAAATATCTTGAAATCAGTTCTTGACTATTACATGACTTTGTATCATTACTTTTTACATCATTATCGAGATAAATTTAGAGTTTTTTTTTTCATTGCATAAAAATATATTTCGACAAGTTATGCATCAAAGCAGCATTTTTAGATCGCAATAATATTGTTAATTTTTCAATGGACGGAAATTGATAAATATTGTTTGGTAAGCATTTTCTCTGAGTCTTTATAAAATTGACATACTAGACAAAAATGAAATTCATCCTCAACATGCTTTGCATCACAAAAATTACAAATTGTCTCTGAGCGATCAATATGTAAATGCCTATTAGTTTCGATGCGTTATGGATGTGCTGAACTTCTAAAGCGAAAAAGACAAATCCTAAATTTAACATCTAGAACATATCTAGATAATATTCTCTGACCAACATGACATTTGAACCTGCGGTAGGTTTCGATCTAGATTTCAAAATGTAGAAAGACTAGCTTGCCATTCTTGAATATTAATATTTCTACATATTTGTTTGAATGAATGCCTTGACAAAACCTACTCCTTGGTTCAACCAAGCTTCTCCCACTGAAAAAGGTAAGTGTTTTATCTAATTAGCTCAATATTTTTTATCAAGTTCAGCCGCAGCAAGTTGAAAGTCATAACAATGTTGTGCAATCCGCTGGTGAGACATACAATAAGAATGACCAAAATATTAATACGAATGGAGTAACGGCCACGTTCACCTATGACAAGTTAAGGTTGGTGCATTATGATAAAGATTTAAGATAAAACGACAAAATTTGTTCATCACAGGTAGAATTTTGCGATCAAATATTTGAAAAGCTAATGTAAGATCTAAAGAATGAAATTTACAGGGATTTTTTCACAATAAAAATAACTTTGTCGGCCTGAATTGCTTACTGCCATTGAGCAAGAGTCAATAGAATTTCAGGTCACTATTATTCACATTTTCTGAATTGCATACTTTTAAAGATTTTCACAAAATGTATTTCCTCTAACCAATTGTCATCTGCATTGTAAAAACTCAAAGCTGGTGTCAATGTTAATGTCTTTACAGCATTTACACATGGTGCGACTGACTGTAAAATGTTGATCAGCTGACGTAGAGCAAGCAGAACTCTCATCTCGATTCAGCGTGCTCGAAAAGTCGCTTTTTATGTTCATTAGTATTTTCAAATACGAGGTTAGGATTTAAGGAAGTTTTGTTTTTTCAGGTATCTTAAGATCGAAAGACTAACACAGTCAGCACTGATATTTCAATTTCGAAAAATTGCCATTTCATTTAGTAAGCCTCATTTCAATGTAAAGCTTTCGAGCAAAATCATTTCTGACAAAATCAAATAAACAGTTTGTATACAGGTTTAAATACTTTGTCATATATTCTGTAACGCAACAGAGGCGGAAATATCAGACATAATTAGATATTATTCCCTAATATTTTTTCTTCGTTCAGCGAAGAAAAATACGAGTGATGTAATGACCGTGTCACCACGAGTCGAAGAAGATTGGTGACACGGTCATTACGTCACGAGTATTTTCCGAGCTGAACGAAGAAAAATATTAGGAAATAATATACTTATCTCATGCACAAGCGAAGAATTCGTTATTTTTTGTAAAGTAAAAGAAGTTTTCCATGACGACTCCGCGTTTAAACTTTTGAACTACTTTAGGAATAATATCAATACGCCGTGCGCAAGTTGTCGATCATTTCCAGTCTTCCGTCGCGTGAGCGAGGAACACGTCGTTCACGTTCGTTCCATGTATGGAGCCAATGCCAGACGACCTCTCGGTCTACACGTACCTTACCCAAAGTTATACACTATTTCAAAGATAGTATAGACTTAGAAATGTACCTCAGATGATCATATGCTTTTTTGGGGAACAAAAATCGACTGAATCTCGTCGGCGTGAACACTGTAAACGTCGCCCCTGACCCTGGTTGCAATGCTTACGGAACCCACGGTAACGCGACCAGCTTCGAGTTCGTTGTTTCCGCAAATTATTCACGTAATTCCTTCGGAATATGCAGGCGGTACTCTTGTGTTTAAATTGTTCGGATTAGTAATGTCGTAGTCTGTGAAAATATCGATATCATTACATGACTTTTGGAGACCTGAATACCGCACTTGACCCCATTGTTGCAGTGGAATATGTATGTCTACCGCATGAATGATGAAAGTACACAGTGCGTCGAAAGTTCAGGTGTCGGCAGGGTCTTTACGAATACGAACTCCCATGCATATGTGCGACAAAACTAAAACACGAGGAATCAAAAATTTGCCCAGTTGATGTATTTTGTAAGACTCTAGTAATCATGACTATTATGTTTATGATTTTTTCATGTCAGACACATTTTGTTCGTGGGATAAATACCGGTCGCCATGTTGTTTGTTTACATTGACGATCACCGTAGAAAAGGTCCGACGCACCAACATTGATGACATAGACGCGGGTTGTCGTGACGTAGAACGGCCAGAGAATAATCCCGTATTTTTTGTTTCTGAGGCAACAAGCTTGGCTTGTGCATGTGATGACATAGTCTTGATACAACTGGAACAGTTAATATATTACACGAAAATAAACATTACATGCACAGACACAAAGAGCACAAACATATAATAGAATGAAATCATTTTCATCTAATGAATTTAAGAAAGTTATTCAGAGACTGTACCCTATAAGAGTAGCGAAAGTTATAAGGGTTACATTTCTCAAACCGTTTCATCTTAACATCAGAAACTAACATTTATTTTTTATTTTTTTTTATTTAACATTTATTTATTTTTGCATACACGGCGTCACAGATAAGTAACAAACAATAAACATTTAAGTAGCCCCAACAAAGTGAAACTGTAGAGGACAATCCTTAAGGCGATACCGTAGGATTCAAATTGCTAAGCAACGTTTGCTAAGGGTAATTTCCAAAATCAATCAAAATGCAAAGTTTTCATGGTTTTCTTTCCATAATAAAGATTTACAGAACCAAGCGATTACAAAAGACGCAGGTTTGTTGCACGATTTGTCAGTGACGTCACTCATATACACATTTTCACAGCTCTACTTAGAACGTTTCAGCTCCTACAAATTAGCATCATATTTTCCAAAATTTCAGAATGTAACACATGTGATATCTTTTTAGAGCCCCTAGCATGGATTAGGTCATCTGTTCAAGTACAAACGATTTTTAGCAGGAAAATATCTACAGTGTTATTTTGTGAAATTTTGAAGATTTACGGCGATAAGCTTATCTCATAAATGGTCCGGAATTTTTAGAAACGCATGCTTATCTATATTCTCATGTATGACTTCAATAATCCTACCAAAAGTCAGCTAAATTGGTTAACAATTGAGAGAGTTGAAATATTTTGAGCATTTTCAAAATACCAGGAGTCGAAAATGCATAGATAACAACGGAACGGTAAGACTTTGCACGTGCAAAAGTGCGCGTTTGGAACGTTACCAGCGGTAGCAGCCAACGCGCGCTTTCAATCATTCGGTATCGAATTAAACTTCCATAAAATCGATATCTAATGGCATCAAGTCATTTAGAAGTGTGTTATGACTTTCGAGATAAAAATGAGGATATAAATCAATGTAGTGGCATACATACTAAGGTCAAAAGAGAGATGTCAGTTACAATTCAGCTGGAATTCCTTAGATCAATTTTTCAAAACACATTTTTAGTTCTGCAAACGATGAGGAAGTATTGTTTGACGTGTACTTTTTTCCAATTCGGTAATATCGGATTTGCCATTATTCATAGGAAAGAAGACCAAATGTCAACTTGAAATGTCAAGAGTTCAATGAAAATCTCTACACCCTCAGCTTAGAATAAATAACTGGCGATTCTCGTCGTATAATATCAGAATTATTCACATTGTCGTTGTCCATAAGCTCTAGCTCAGCATAAACTAATCCTTCTACGTTCCGTTGTTGTCTTTTTTTCTTATCTTCCTTGTCGAATTAAGATGTACAAACTCTCGGCCATCTTGTTGTAAACTTATGTTTTCATAATGGATGTTGCCTTTTCGCAAGGCTTCAGTCGCAGCTCTGTCTTCGAGCTTCTTTTTCTTATTTACCTCAGTGTATATGTCTGTAATGCCACCCTCATGTAGTGTAGTGGATGTGTTTCCGTTTCTTTCATTCATTTCCATTGCTCTTAATTCCAAAGTATTGTTCTTACGGCTTCCGAGAGGGATGTTCTGTTTATTCTCAGACAAACTAATATATTCGTCTTCAACGTTAACATCATCTCTTGTCGGGTTGTACGCTATGTCACCAGTTTTCCTTTTTCTCCCACGTAGAATAATGAAACACATGGTGACAATAATAATAAGCAAAAGAATCATATCTCCTACATAGTGGATAACCAATGGCAGGGTTGATTGCAGTGATAGGTTTGCAACGTGGACTGTAGTCAATGAATCAATCCTCAAAATTGCTGTATCTGATAACCTAGAATTCATATCACTGGCAGTACATGTGACATTAATTTCCGAAATATTTGATGCCGCGTGGCCTTCAATTTTGGTCCAATGAATAGTTAAGTCCGAGTTTGAATTATTGAGCTTATCCCCGTCCAGGAACCATGAGTAAGTCACCGTAATCGGTGGATTAGCATTGGCTGAACAGCGGAATGTCACCAACTGACCTGCACCAAGCTGAGTCCTTCGAGGTTCTATAGCCACTATCGGTTGAAAGTATACTTCCAATGGGCCAATAATACAGTGACGTCGATGCTGAACAGCTTCACCTTTCATTACACAGGTTAGATAGGCACCGTTGTCAGCAGGCGTCAAAGCCCACGTGTCTCTGATAGCGAGGTGTTTATCATCAACACGTGTTCCATTTATTTC
>LD361686.1:20582-35467 GCA_001465055.1 Ptychodera flava | reverse complement strand
GCTTAGGCTTAAGTTAGGGTTAGGGTTAAGGTTACTCCCTCTAAATTACCAGACAGGGAGCTCTTCCTCTTTGTTTATTTGTTACTTTGTTTGTTTGTTTGTGTGTTAGTGTTTGTGTTTGTTTATATGCTATTTTTAATAAAATAACAGCAAAAAGCGGTTATTTTTATATTTGTAATAAAGAGCATTTAATTTATTTTTTGTTTATTTGTTTATTTGTTTTTTTGTTTGTTTGTTTATATGTATTTCCGATGGTTAGGGTTAGGGTTAGGCTTAAGTCAGGGTTAGGGTTAGGGTTAGGCTTTACTTGGGGTTAGAGTTAGGGTTAGGCTTAAGTTGGGGTTAGGGTTAGGGTAAGGGTTAGGGTTAGGCTTATATAAGGGTTAGGGTTAGGGTTAGGGTAAAGTTAGGTTTAGGGTTAGGGTTAGGGTAAGGTTTAGGATTAGGGTTATATAAGGGTTAGGGTTAGGGTTAGGGTTAGGCTTATATAAGGGTTAGGGTAAGGGTTAGGCTTAAGTTAGGTTTAGGATTAGGGCTAGGGTAAGGGTTATGGTTAGGCTTATATAAGGGTTAGGGTTAGGGTTAGGGTAAAGTTAGGTTTAGGGTTAGGGTTAGGGTTAGGGTTAGGGTTATGCTTAAGTAAGGCTAGGTGTTAAGGTTGCTCCCTGTATATTACCAGACAGGGAGCTCTTCCTCTTTGTTTATTTGTTACTTTGTTTGTTTTGAGTAAGTGTTTATTTGTTTATAAGTTATGTTTAATCAAATTACAGCGAAAAGCTGTTTTGTTTATATTTGTCAATAAAGAGCAGTTAATTTTGTTGTTTGCTTGTTTATTTGTTTGTTTCTTTGTTTGTTTATATGTATTTCCGATAGTTAGGGTGAGGCTTAGGCTTAGGCTTAAGTTAGGGTTAGGGTTAGGGTTAGGCTTAAGTTAGGGTTAGGGTTAGGGTTACGGTTATCCTTAAGTTAGGGTAAGGGTTAAGGTTACTCGCTCAATATTACCGGACAGGGAGCTCTTCCTTTTTGTTTATTTGTTGCTTTGTTTGTTTGTGTGTTATTGTTTGTGTATGTTTATATGTTATCTTTAATAAAATAACAGCAAAAAGCTGTTTTCTTTATATTTGTCAATTAAGAGCAGTTAATTTATTTGTTTGGTTGATTATTTGTTTGTTTGTTTGTTTATATGTATTTTCGATGGTTAGGGTTAGGGTTAGGCTTAAGTTAGGGTTAGGTTTAGGGTTAGGGTAAGTCTAAAGTCCAGGGTAGGGTATTGGTTTGGGTTAGGCTATTATTAGGGTTCGTGTTAAGTTTACTCCCGCTATATTACCAGACAGGGAGCTCTTCCTCCTTGTTTATTTGTTATTGTGTTTGTTTGTTTGTGTGTAAGTTTTGGGTTTGTTTATATGTTATCTTTAATAAAATGACTGCGAAAAGCTCTTTTGACTATATATTTGTTAATAAAGGACAGTTATTTTATTTTTTGTTTGTTTATTTGTTTATATCTATTTCCGATGGTTAGGGTAGGGATTACGCTTAAGTTAGGGTTAGGCTTAGGCTTAGGGTTAGGGTTAGGGTTGGGGTAAGGGCTAGTGTTAGGGTTAGGTTTAGGCTTAAGTTAGGGTCATGGTTAGGGTTAGGGTTAGGCTTAAGTTAGTTTTAGGGTTAGGCTTAGGTTGGGGTTAGGGTTAGGGTTAGGGTTAAGTTAGGGTAAGTTTAAGGTTACTCCCTCTATATTACCAGACAGGGAACTATTCCTCTTTGTTTATTTGTTACTTCGTATGTTTCTTACCCAACCCTATTATTTTATTGAAAATAACAAATAAACAAACACAAACACTTACACTCAAACTGACGCAGTAACAAATTAACAAGGGGGGAGAGCTCTATATCTGGTAATATAGAGGGAGTAGCCTTAACCTTTAACCGAAGTTAACCCTATCCCTAACCCTAACCCCAACCTAACCCTAAACCTAACTTGAGCCTAGCCCTAAGTCTAACCCTAACTTAAGCCTAACAATAACCCTAACCATTGGAAATACATACAAACGAACAAACAAACAAAAAACAAACAAACAAATAAATCAATTGCTCACAAACAAACAAAGTAACAAATAAACAAAGAGGAAGAGCTCCCTCTCTGCTAATAACCTTAACACGAACCCTAACTTAAGCTCAACCCTAACCCTAACCCTAACCCTAACCCTTAACCTAACTTGAGCCTAACCCTAACCCTAACCCTAACCCTAAACCTAACTTAAGCCTAACCCTAACCAAAACCGTGACCCAAACTTAAGCCTAATCCTAACCTTAACCATCGAAAATACATACAAACAAACAAACAAACAAATAAACAAAAAAAAAATTAACTGCCCTTTATTGACAAATATAAACAAAACAGCTTTTCGCAGTTATTTTATTAAAGATAAAATATAAACAAACACAAACACTTACACACAAACAAACAAAGTAACAAATAAACAAAAAGGAAGAGCTCCCTGTCTAGTAATATAAAGGGAGTAACCTTAACACGAAAGTTTAAGAGGGTTAGGGTTAGGGTTAGGGTTCGGGTTAACTTTGGATTAGGGTTAGGGTGAGGTTTAAGGTTAGGGTTAGGGTTAGGGTTAAGTTCAGATGAAGGTTAAGGTTACTAAGGTTAGGGTTCGTGTTAAGGTTATTATCTCTATATTACCAGAGAGGGAGCTATTCCTCTTTGTTTATTTGTTACTTTGTCTGTTTGTGAGCAGTTGATTTGTTTGTTCTTTTATTAATTTATTTATCTGTTTTTTTGTTTGTTTGTTTGTTTGTCTGTTTGTCTGTCTGTCTGTTTGTTTGTTTGTTTGTTTGTTTGTTTGTTTGTTTGTATTTCCAATGGTTAGGGTTATTTTTAGGCTTAAGTTAGGTTTAGGGTTAAAGTTAGGGTTAAGGTTAGGGTTAGGGTGATGCTTAAGTAAGGGTAAGTGTTAAGGTTACTCCCTGTATATTACAAGACAGGGAGCTCTTCCCCTTTCTTTATTTATTACTTTGTTTGTTTTGTGTAAGTGTTTGTTTGTTTATATGTTATGTTTAATAAATTACAGCGAAAAGCTGTTTTGCTTATATTTGTCAATATTATTTTATTTTATTTTATTAAACCTTGTTTAACGAGGGTAGCCTGGTAAGCTTCAGTAAAGATGCTTATCTTCCCCAGGGCCCTCAGATGAACATACAAACTGATACAAAGCAGAACAACATGAAACATGACTAACAAAGCTAGAACAATACAATGCACAGAAAAAAGTGGCCAGGAGTCACCACCTGCACACAGGAGAAAAAAAATGCACAATCACACTAGATAACAAAAACAAATTTAACAAGAAAACTAAAACTCACAAACACAAAAAATTATACCCAGTAAGCTTTCAGGTAAGCTGTTTTAAAACTGCTTAATGAGTTACTAGATCTTATATTTAAATCGACATTATTCCACTGATTAGCACTATTTACAGTAAACCCTTTTCGATAAAAATCCTTATTTGTTGCAGGAACCACTAACAATTTTTGCATCCTGGATCTTGTAACTCTTTTATGATCAATTTCGGTAAAAAGACTTGTCATATATTGCGGTGCAAGATTATTTAAACATTTAAAAACCATACAAACATTCTTATAAACTATTCTGTCTGGTAATGGCATTATATGCATTGTTTTAAATAAATGCTCTGTCGAAGCATTATACCTTGCATCAAACATCACTCTGATAGCACGTTTCTGAATCTTATGCAACCTTTTCATAAACGGTGATGATCCCCATAAATGACAACAGTAATCCAAGTGTGGTAAAATACAGCTATTATAAAAAAGTTTTCTTATATTCATAGGTAAAAATTGTCTTATTCTCTTGAGCAAAGCTATATTACTATTTACTTTTTTAAAAATCTTGTCACAGTGCTCCATGACAGATTTTCATCGACAAGCGTACCAAGAATCTTTTCACAGTGTACTGCTTGCAATTCCGTTTCACCAAGATAACAGTCTAAAGTTTGTTTATTTAAATGTCTACGTTTTTGTTGCGTTGTTACAATCATTGTCTTTGTCTTGTCACAATTAATGGCCATTCTATTATTCTTACACCAATTATAAATATTTTTTAAGTCAGAGTTCAAAGTTGTCTCAATTTCTTGAATACATTTTGCACTGGTAGTTATGGTTGAATCATCTGCGTACATGTCAATGTTATTATCAATATAAAGAGGCAAATCATTTATGTAAATTATGAAAAATAAAGGCCCAAGTATACTACCTTGGGGAACGCCAGTCAAAATATGTTGCTTTGTAGAGTAAAAATTTCTAAATTGAACCAATTGCATGCGATTTTGTAGGTAAGAGTTAAACCACAGAAGAGATTTATCATCGCACCTGTAAATTGATAATTTTTCTAACAATACACTATGATCAACCAGATCAAAAGCTTTCTTAAGATCCAAAAACACTACTCCATTAATATTTCCATTATCCATAGCTTTTAGCCACAAGTTGCTAAGTTTAATCAAGGCTGTTTCGCACGAACGGTGCTCTCTAAATCCTGATTGAGAATTGTTCAATAGCGGCTTGATATGCTTGTACAACTGAATGTGCACATGCTTTTCAATAATTTTGGAGACAATTGGTAGTATTGAAACTGGTCTGTAATTACAAAGGTCTTGTTTTGAACCAGCCTTGAACAAGGGAACAACTCGGGCTACTTTCCATTGATCAGGAAATATACCAGATTTTATACTAAGATTGAAAATTTTGCATAGTGAGGGGGCAATGATAGTAGCAGATAATTTAAGCATCTTAGCACTCAGATTGTCTAATCCAGTCGCCTTGTTATTGCACAATTCCTTCAAACACCTAGTTACAAATTCAGGTTTCATATATGTTATTTCAAAATTATTTACTTGATGAAAGTGTTGATGTACATGATGTTTTAACTTCATATGTTTATCATCCATACTTTGATTATTAATATTATCAGAAGAGACATAATTCTTTGAAACATTTACAAAAAAGTCATTAAATGCATTTGCAATGGCCTCAGGGTCAGTAAGAGCAGTTAATTTATTTGTATGTTTGTTTGTTTGTTTGTTTGTTTGTATATTTTCCGATGGTTAGGGTTATGGTTAGGCATAAGTTTGGGTTAGGGTTAGGGTTAGGCTAAAGTTAGGTTTTGGGTAAGGGTTAGGGTTAGGGTTAAATTAGGCTTAAGTTAGGGTTCGTGTTAAGGTTACTCCCTGTATATTACCAGACTGGGGGCTCTTCCTCTTTGTTTATTTGGGGTTTTTTTGTGAGCAGTTGATTTATTTGTTTGTTCTTTTATTTGTGTGTTTGTTTGTTTATATGTATTTTCAATGGTTAGGGTTATTGTTAGGCTTAAGTTAGGGTTAGGGTTAGGGTAAGGGTTCGGGTTAACTTAAGGTCAGGGTTAGGGTTAGACTAAAGGATAGGGTTAGGGTTAGGTTTAGGGTTAAGTTCGGATAAAGGTTAAGGTTACTCCCTCTATAATACCAGATATAGAGCTCTTCCTCCTTGTTAACTTGTTACTGTGTTTGTTTGTGTGTAAGTGTTTGTGTTTGTTTATTTGGTATTTTCGATAAAATAATAGGGTTGGGGTTAGGTAACAAACATACAAAGTAACAAATAAAAAAGAGGAATAGTGCCCTGTCTGGTAATACAGAGGGAGTAACCTTAAACTTACCCTAACTTAACCCTAACCCTAATCCTAACCCTAGCGCGAACCCCTAACCCTAACCCTAACCCTAACCCTAACCCTATCCCTATGCCAAACCCTAAACCTAAATTAAGCCTAACCCTAACCCTAATCGTGACCCAAACTTAAGCCTCACCCTAACCCTAACCATCGAATATACATATAAACAAACAGCAAAGAAACAAACAAACAAATAAATTAACTCTCCAAAAATGGACAAATATAAACAAAACGGCTTTTCGCTGTTATTTTATTAAAATTAACAAATAAACAAACAAACTAAAACACTTACACAAAAAGAAACACAGACACACATAAACAAGAAGGAAGAGCTCCTTTTAATATATAGAAGAAGTGACTTAGGTCTTAGCCTAACCCAATCTCCGTACAGAGATTGTAGCGCCATGGAAAATTATAATCTAGCTGGGGAGTCCTGGAGCGCGTGGTCAACGACTCGTAGACCCTCTAGCTTGGTTCGAATTATCCACGCCGCGCTGCTGCCCTACTGCGCTGCGCTTCAATCTCTGCATGGAGATTGAGCCTAACCCTAACCCTAACTTTAGCCTAAACCTAACCCACACCCGAACTTAAGCCTAACCCTAACCCTAACCCTTACCCCAACCCTAACCCAAATCCTAACCCTAACCCTTACCCTAACCCTAACCTAACACTTACCCTAACTGAAGCCTAACAATAACCCTAACCATTGGAAATACATGCAAACAAACAAACAAACAAACAAATAAATAAATAAAAAAACAAAGAAATAAATCAACTTCTCACAAACAAACAAAGTAACAAATAAACAAGGAGGAAGAGCTCCCTCTCTGGTAATAGAGAGGTAGTAACCTTAACACGAACCCCAACTTAAGCCCAGTCCTAACCCTAACCCTAACCCTAACCTAACCCTAACCCTAACTTGAGCCTAGCCCTAACCCTAACCCTAACTCTAACTTAAGCCTAACGATAACCCTAAACATTTGAAATACATACAAACAAACAAATAAAAGAACAAACAAATAAATCAACTGCTCACAAACAAAAAAGTAACAAATAAACAAAGAGGAAGAGCTCCCTGTCTGGTAATATAGAGGTAATAATCTTAACACAAATCCTAACTGAAGCCCAACTCTTACCCTAACCCTAACCCTAACTCTAACCCTAACCCGAAGCCTAAGCCTAACTCTAACCCTAAGTTAACATTAACCCTAACCCTAACCCTAACCTAACTCTAACCCTAACTTGAGCCTAGCCCTAGCCCTAACCCTAACCCTAACTTAAGCCTAACAATAACCCTAACCATTGGAAATACATACAAGCAAACAAACAAACAAACAAATAAAAAACAAACACTTAAATCAACTGCTCACAAACAAACAAAGTAACAAATAAACAAAGAAGAAGAGCTCCCTCTCTGGTAATAACCTTAACACGAACCCTAACTTAAGCCCAACCCTAACCCTAACCCTAACCCTTAACCTAACTTAAGCCTAACCCTAACCCTAACCCTAAGCCTTAACCTAACTTAAGCCTAACCCTTACCCTAACCGTGACCCAAACTTAAGCCTAATCCTAACCTTAACCATCGGAAATACATATAAACAAACAAACAAAAAAAATAAACAAAAAAAGTAAATTAACTGCCCTTTATTGACAAATATAAACAAAACAGCTTTTCGCAGTTATTTTATTAAAGATAACATATAAAAAACACAAACACTTACACACAAACAAAGTAACAAATAAACAAAAAGGAAGAGCTGCCTGTATGGTAATATAGAGGGAGTAACATTAACAAGAACCCTAACTTTAGCCTAACCCTAACCCTAACCCTACCCTGGACTTAAGACTAACCCTAACCCTAACCCTAACTTAAGCCTAACCCTAACCCTAACCATCGAAAATACATATAAAGAAACAAACCAATAATCAAACTAACAAATTAATGAACTGCCCTTTATTGAAAAATAAAAACAAAACAGCTTTTCGCTGTTATTTTATTTAATATAACATATAAACAAATACAAACACTTACACACAAACAACAAAGTAACGAATAAACAGAAAGGAAGAGCTCCCTGTCTGGTAATATTGAGGGAGAAACCTTAACCCTAACCCTAACTTAAGAATAACCCTAACCCTAACCCTAAGCCAAACTTAAGCCTAACCCTAACCCTAACAAATAAAGAAACAAACAAACAAATAAATTAACTGCCCAAATATTGACAAATATAAACAAAACGGCTTTTCGCTGTTATTTGATTAAAATTAACAAATAAACAAACAACCTGAAACACTTACACACAAACAAACACAGACACGCATAAACAAGAAGGAAGAGCTCCTTTTAATATATAGAAGAAGTGACTTAAGTCTTAGCCTAACCCTATCCCTTACTTTAGCCTAAACCTAACCCTAACCCGAACTTAAGCCTAACCCTAACCCTAACAATCGTTAATACATATAAACAAACAAACAAACAAAAACACACAAATAAACAAACAAACAAATTCATTAACTGCTTTTTATTAACAAATATAAACAAAACAGCTGTTGGTGTTATTATACTAAAAATAACATATAAACAAATAAACAAACACAAACAAACAAACATACAAAGTAACAAATAAACAGAGAGGAACAGTTCAATGTCTGGTAATACAGAGGGAGTAACCTTAAACCTACCCCTAACTTAAGCCTAACCTAACCGTAACCCTAACACCAATTTAAGCCTAACCCTAAACCTAACCCTTACTTTAGCGTAACCATAACCCTAACCATCGGAAAACATACAAAAAAAAACCAAGCAAATAATCAAACAAACAAATAAATTTACTGCTCTTTATTGACAAATATAAGCAAAACAGCTTTTCGCTGTAATTTTATTAAACATAACATATAAACAAACAAACACTTACACAAAACAAACAAAGTAAGAAATAAAGAAAGGGGAAGAGCTCCCTGTCTTGTAATATACAGGGAGTAACCTTAACACTTAGCCTTACTTAAGCATAAACCTAACCCTTAACCCTAACCCTAACCCTAAACCTAACTTTAGTCTAACCCGAACCCTAACCCTAACCCTAACCCTAAGCCTAAGCCTAAGCCTACCCTAACCCTAAGTTAACACTAACCCTAACCCTAACCCTAACCTAACCCTAACCCTAACTTGAGCCTAGCCCTAACCCTAACCCTAATCCTAACTTAAGCCTAACAATAACCTAACATTTGGAAGTACACACAAACAAACAAACAAACAAACAAACAAACAAACAAACAAACAAACAAACAAACAAACAAATAAATAAATAAATAAATAAATAAATAAATAAATAAATAAATGAACAAAAAACAAACAAATAAATCAACTGCTCAAAAAAAAAAAACAAAGTAAAAAAACAAACAAAGAAGAAGAGCTCCGTCTTCGGTAAAAAAGAGGTAATAACCTTAACACCAACTCTAAGTTAAGCCCAACCCTAACCCTAACCATAGGAAAACATACAAAAGAACAAACAAATAATCAAACAACGAAATAAATTAACTGCTCTTTAATGACAAATATTAGCAAAACAGCTTTTCACTGTAATTTTATTAAACATAACATATAAACAAACAAACACTTACACATAACAAACAAAGTAACAAAAAAAGAAAGGGGAAGAGCTCCCTGTCTGGTAATATACAGGGAGTAACCTTAACACTTAGCCTTACTTAAGCCTAACCCTAACCCTAACCCTGACCTTAACCCTAACTCTAACCCTAAACCTAACTTTACCCTAACCCTAACCCTAACTCTAACCCTAATCTTAAGCCCTAACCCTAAGTTAAGGTAAAGTGCGACGAATTCGGACGTGCACGCGCTTTAGAACGTTTCTGCGCAGATTTAACTCCAGCCTGCCGCAAATGGGTTATTTTGTAGCGCATGTATTTAACATCACCTGTCATTGTTGAAATTGCGCTTTTACCTAATTTTTTGACCCAGTCTCTTAGAAATACATGTGACCTTTAGCCTTGTCATATTTTGACCCCCTAGGAAGCTGGTTTTTATTCAATATGAGCGTAAAATTAACATTTGTCTCCCATTTACATGGCGCATATTACCCATTCATCTGGAGATATTGTAAAAAGTAGCGTGGTGACACACTTTTATCAAAAGTGTAAACTAAATGGTATTATGTCAGGATTTTATTCGCCAAGTTTGGTCAAAATGACACCATTGAAAGCGACAGGAAGAAAGTTCGAAAATTATGTAGTGATTTAATTTCGATATCGTCATTTTGTAATCGATACTTATGTTAAAATTTCTTTACAAACATCATGAAAACTATACATTCGATAGATATGGATCTTAATTTTTGGTATTTATTAAAATTAACTCATTTGCTATGCGTTTTATAATTGCTTTCTTTAGTTTAAGTGAATTATATCATTTTTATTTATTTCTAACGACGCCATTTTAACGTCCGTTTTCATGGAAACGAGCTTGGTGACCCCCATTTTTTATTTCATTTTTGCACTTGCACAACTTCCAAGAATATTTATGCAAAGTTTCAAGAAAATGACACCACAACCTAATTTTGACGTAATTCGTAGTACTTCACCTTAACACTAACCCTAACCAAAACCCTACCCTAACCCTAACTTGAGCCTAGCCCTAACCCTAACCGTAACCCTAACTTAAGCCTAACAATAACCCTAACCATTCGTAATACAAACAAACAAACATACAAACAAACAAACAAACAAATAAAAAAACAAACAAATAAATCAATTGCTCACAAACAAACAAAGTAACAAATAAACAGAGAAGAAGAGCTCCCTCTTCGGTAATATAGAGGTATTGACCTTAACACGAACCCTAACTTAAGCCCAACCCTAACCCTAACCCTAACCCTAACCCTTAACCTAACTTAAGCCTAACCCAAACCCTTAACCAAACTTAAGCCTTATCCTAACCTTAACCATCGGAAATACATATAAACAAACAAACAAAAAAAATAAACAAAAAAAGTAAATTAACTGCCCTTTATTGACAAATATAAACAAAACAGCTTTTCGCAGTTATTTTATTAAAGATAACATATAAACACAGACACTTACACACAAACAAACAAAGTAACAAATGAACAAAAAGGAGGAGCTCCCTGTCTGGTAATACAGAGGGAGTAACATTAAAACTAACTCTAACTTAAGCCTAACCCTAACCATAACCCTAACCCTAACTTAAGCCTTACCCTAACCCTAACCCTAAGTAAAGCATAACCCTAATCCTAACCCAAACTTAAGCCTAACCCTAACCCTAACCCTAAACCTAAGTTAAACCTAACCCTCACCCTAACCCTAACTTAAGGCTTACCCTTACCCTAACCCTAACTTGAGCCTAGCCCTAACCCTAACAATAACCGTAACCATTGGAAATACATAAAAACAAACAAACAAACAAATAAAAGAACAAGCAAATAAATCAACTGCTCACGAACAAATAAAGTAACAAATAAACAAAGAGGAAGAGCTCCCTCTCTGGTAACATAGAGAGAGTAACCTTAACCTTCACCCTAACTAAAGCCTAATCCTAACCCTTACTACTCTAACCCTAACTTAGGCCAACCATAACCCTAACCCCAACCCTAACTGAAGCCTAATTCTAACCCTAACCCTAACTTAAGCCAAACCCTAACCCTACCCATCGGATATACAAACAAACAAACAAACAAACAAACACAAACAAACAAACAAAAACATAAAGCAATAAATAAACTGCTCTTGATTTATAAATATAAACAAAACAGCTTTTCGCTATTATTATTAAAAATAACACGTAAACAAACTGAAACACTTAAACAAAAACAAACAAAGACGCACCTAAACAAGAAGGAAGACCTCCTGGTAACATAGAGGGAGTGACTTAAGTCTTAACCTAACCCTAACCATAACCATCGGTTTGTGTGTAAATTAACCTTAACCATCGGAAATACATATAAACAAACAAACAAACAGACAAACAAACAAACAAACAAACAAACAAAAACAAACAATAAAGAAATAAATAAATTAACTCTTTATTGATAAATATGAACAAAACAGCTTTTCGCTGTTATATTTGAAAAATAGCCTATAAACAAACACAAACACTTACACACAAACAAACACAATAACAAATAAACAAGGAGGAAGAGTTCCCTGTCTGGTAATATAGAGGGAGTAACCTTAACACGAACCCTAACTTTAGCCGAACCCTAACCCTAACCCTTACCCTTACCATCGGAAATACATAAAAACAAAGAAACAAACACAAAACAAACAACAAAGAAAAAAACAAAAAAAAACCAAATAAATAAATAAACAAAGAAATAAATAAACTTCTCTTTATTGACAAATATAATAAAACAGCTTTTCGCTATCATTTTATTAAAAATATCAAATAAGCAAACACAAATACTTACACACAAACAAACAGAGACACAAATTAACAAGGAGGGAGAGCTCCTGGTAATGTAATGGGAGTGACTTAAGTCTTAGCCTAACCCTAACCCTAACTTAAGCCTTACCCTAACCCTAACCATCGGAAATACATATAAACAAACAAACAAACAAACAAACAAATAAACAAACAAACAAACAAATAAATTAACTGCTCTTTATTGACAAATATTAACATAACAGCTTTTCGCTGTTATTTTATTAAAGATAACATATATATAAACACAAACACTTACACACGATCAAACAAAGTAACAAATAAACAAAGACAAAGAGCTCCCTGTCTGGTAATATAGAGGGAATAACCTTAACCCTAACCCTTACTTAAAGCCGCACTTTTCAATCCCCAGGTTCTCGCATTAGTGGAGTTCTCCTCCCAGTCAAACGCTTGGCCAGTACGATGTTTGATTTCTATAACACTGATTACACAAATGATCTCATACTTTTGTCACATTTTGCTAATCCTGCAAACAGAGTTTATGCAAGCTTTTGATTGACGGTCGGTTCAAATCGCCAACGGTCATTGATTCCCCACCACAAACGCTCGAATTTCCTAAAAAATTGTCTTCCAGTCGCGTTAGACTTTGAATATAACCACAGAGTTCGATCGGCAGCAACTTCGGGCTGACTGCTTGGCAGTCTGTCTGTGGTTTTGCGGCCGGGGAATACTAAAAAGTGGCATTTTCTGGAGCATGTGCCCGCTTGTTGCCTGTTTGGTGTCCACTTACACAGTGAACGCCGCCATACCTTGGCGGCCTTTTAAAGGGAGGCTCCGCCTTTAAGCCTAACCCTAAGCCTAACCCTAACTTAAGCCTAACCCTAACCCTAACCATCGAAAATACATATAAACAAACAAACAAATATATAAACTGCTCTTTATTGACAAATATAAACAAAGCAGCTTTTCGCTCTTATTTTGTTTAAACTAAGAAATAAACAAACACAAACAATTACACATGAACAAACACAGACACACATAAACAAAGAAGAAGATCTCTCTGTGGTACTGCCAGAGAATCTTATTCAAAAATAATCTTGTCAATGCTGGTGTGATAGGGTTGTGCGATGTATCTCAACAAGTGTTGCAGACAGGGGTACTGCAAAACTGTAGAGAATCTGTCTTAAGGGGCCGTCATTATCTACGGCCTGGGGGTGTCGGAGGAATTGCTTTAGAAACTCCAAAATTTCGAGTAACCCCCCCTCTCTGCTACAGAAATTTTGAGTGACCCCCCAAAAAAAAAATTGAGAAAGTTAAATATCTATACAGTAGAATGGATTGCTGCTACACAAGGCCCTGTTCAGACCCTGATTAAACCCTGTGGTACAGGTCTGTGCCAGTAAGAGGTTCCATTGCTGTGACAGGGGCTGATGTACAGCCTGTATCCAGTGCTCTGATGACATGCAGTGTTCTCCCTAGGATTTTTTTACAAGAGGGAGAAGATGCGGTGCAAAAGCACCACAGGCGACCGTGCAATGGTGGGAGGTCAGGAAGGGGGTGTCCCCTTCTGCCATTGGAGCTTTTGAAATATAGAGATTAAAATGGTGTTATTTGGTGGCACTGGGGTAGTATTTTTTTCAGATTTTTTTGTATAAAATACTCAAAAGAACAGAAATCTGAGACAGTATTCCAAAACTTATATTCCAGTTCACTGATTTCAATGAAGATTGCACATTTTGAAAAAGAAAAAATAGCGACAGACATACATTTATTCACATTTATTATTTATTATCATTTTCCTGCAATAAAAGATGGGTTTGTTGTCAAGGCATTCCACTGGTTTTAAACTTTATAGATTAGCTTGCTTTACACATTTTCCCCTATCGGTAACCTATACAATGTAGAATATAGAAAGTAGACGTTTCTCATGAATGATCAGGCAAGTATATCAATCTTTAATCAGGAAATACTGAAAAATGTGCTCAATACTAGCCTCTAACATAAGGCTTGCAACGTCGAATAGCTGATAATTCTCGTCTGAAGATCACAATAACGTAAAACACAGAGTGTAATGAGATTTTAGTTTCTACTTGAAACCACCTGTACTATGATATATATATATATATATATATATATATATATATATATATATATATATACGATATATATATATATATATATATATATATATATATATATTCATATCCGACTGATCCATTAGCTCAGTTGGTAGAGCATCCGAAGTGTATTCGGGGGGTGTGGGTTCGAGTCCCGCATGGGTCACTTTTCATTTGTCAATGTACTTTATAATTTTCGTATGGTGATTTAATTCAAACTTAACCTTCTTTGACTTTGCATCATTCATATGATTGATCCTCATTACCAAAAACCGATTCCTAAGTTGGTGACTTGTGCGCGAGACCCTGTTGAATCCAGTAGTGGATCCTTAGGCTGAAAGGTTAGGTGATGAGTTTATAGCCGTCTTTCTCACCATGCACCATCCACGCACAATAGAATGAAGAGTGTTTCCATCTAAGAGACGAGACCGCCTACATGGAGCCGACTGATCCATTAGCTCAGTTGGTAGAGCATCCGAAATGTATTCGGGGGGTGTGGGTTACAGTCACTTTTCATTCGTCAATGTATATTATATATATATATATATATATATATATATATATATATATATATATATATATATATATATATATATATATATATATATATATATATATATAT
>LD361686.1:5994-18901 GCA_001465055.1 Ptychodera flava | reverse complement strand
TCGCAGCGCATACTTTGTTCTTTTCTGCAAATACTATCAACAACAACAACAACAATAATAAAAACAACAACATCATCATCATCGGAGCCTGAGGACCCTTTGGTTGTGCAATAGATTAATGTAGGTCTATCATAGTTCACTAATAGGTGCTAGTTGTATCTTAGTAGGTGTGTTGCAGATTTATGTAGGCATGTTAGTAGGTCTGTACTAGGTACAAGGTAGGTGTCTGAGTAGGTGACTAGTAGATTGCTGTAGGTATCATGTAGGTTGAAATCCTTTTTTCCAGGTGAGGCAAGTGGTAGGTGTACAGTAGATTTTCGTAGATATTTAAATGACTTAATTTGCATCTCATAAATATTTCGCTGAAATTACTACATATCGCCTATGATAGACCTACTTGTTAGCTTGTAGTTTTGTAATAGGTGTAGGTAGATTTTAAGTAGATGTCCATTGTTTCAGTTGGAAATAAAGCTCTGTTTACCGAACTTTCACCTATTTGTCACCTATTTGTCACCTCTGTAAAATAGCGCTATCACCTACTAAAAATACCGCTATATTTTTGGTAAGGGGAGGTTACTCTAATTTTTGTGCAAAATAAATTGAAATACCTCTCAGATTGCACCATTGCACACATCAATTTCTCAAAAAATCATGTGAGAGAGGAGACACCCCCTCTCATGCTCTCTCCCTTGGTGTGTTCTAAAAGTTTTATTAAGGTAAAAACAAATTGAAAACACCTCTCTGATTGCACCATTGCACACATCAATTTCTCAAAATTTTCCATGCAAGACAAGGGACACCCCCTCTAACACTTTTCCCTTAGTCTCTCATGTGTTCTCCCCTGTACTTTCAAATTCTGCCCTGATAGACATCCTAGTGAAGACCCTGTAATGCATGATACACATCCATATTAAATACTGGTTATAGCGTGAGCTCTTACATCTACATTTTGTTGTGTCTTTGAATTTCATTATGTTACTCTCACATTTTTCAAACGTCATGAGATAACCGATGATAATCTGGCAGGGTACATCGGGATTCGAAAGGTCCTTACTATTGCTGTATTTTTGTAAATTTTAAAGATACGTTTATTGATTTTTAACTTTTGTCAGTGTGGTGGGGGGTCAGTAAAAATATCTGTGTTAGAGAAGGGGCATCTAAAATTCATCATGGTTGGCAGGGGGTTACTCAAAATCTCTAAAGAAATTCCTCCGACCCCAAGGCCGTAATAATGACGGATCGTTTATTAAAATACACGGCACATGTAAATTGTTTATTGAGAAGAAGAACATCCATATTCTCCTTTTACAATTTAGAAATTAAGTAATTTATTGTTCCGTAGAATTCTTGTTGTGTCGTCGTTTGGCTTATGCCTTTGACTTAATTTTGTGTCACTCGTTTCTGTTTGTTTACCTTTCGATATTTGAAATAATTTTGATGAAAAATCATTAAGAACTATTGGTGAAGTTTTCCAGTGTCTTCATATATATATATATATATATATATATATATATATATATATGATTGTATATGCTTCCTAACTATACCACATGTGGACACAAAAGTCTTACTCCCATTTTCTTGGGTCGGCGGGCGGGAGAATTATATTTTTCACACCCTTTTGGTTTGGGGACCTCCTGAAATCTTTGTGGAAAATCTTTTATTTCTATGCGCTATATGAATAAATAAATTTTCATTTTAAGGGAAACATGTATCGAATTTATAACATCATCGTATCCTTTGAAAAGAAAGAAAAGCCAACAAACCTTGTATCACTAATACATTCTAGAATAAGAAGGGTGCATAATTATTATCGCATCCTCTGAATATTCCTCCTGAGCACAAGTGCATCTCTTACATATTCTTTTCCATTTGGATTTGACATTGTACATTCAAGTTAGGTGTCACATTGTCAGGACACATGGTGTCCTGCAAAAGCTATTGTAACGACAATTTCCAAAAATTGAAGTTACACTGTGGAGAAATTGATCATGAGAGCTGACCTATGATACTCAAAGGTATTTAGCAATTGTCAGGAAATGGTAAGGCAGACGATCACACGAATTCGATTTACATCATATACGTATGATAGAACTATGCCTAACATATATTTCTTGAAGATTTCCTTAACAAATTCCTTAAATTTCATGTATTCTCTTTCCGATCAAACAGAATATACTTTTGTGGCGGTATCAATGTTGATGATATCGTTCTGTTATTCAATGAGGGCGCTTATGTCTCCTCTACCTCATTGAGTTGGAAATTTACAAACATTTTAATGTTTCATACGACGCATGCCAGCGGAAGGTAAGTCTCTGATGCAAGTGTTCACTCTACAACTCAGTGGTTCAGTGTAACCATTGTCCTGATCAAAGCTAGTAATTACAATGAATATAGTTTTACAGCAAAACATGTAATGCCATCATGAATACAAACATGGTTTTGCCAAAACTAAGATACATGTACAGCTTTTCTTTCTCTTAATTAGAATAGTAAAACAAGGTCTATAAGCTTATTTCATTATTGCAAATGACATAAACGGAGTGTCTGATGACTTTTGCCCTCAGAAAAAATGCACCTTCTTCGTATGTTTTTAAATTATTTCTTGTCAATCATTCACTTGGAACTATTTGTGTGATTCAGTATTGGAAAATAACAATTTTGTGTTGCTTCACTCAACAATAATCTGTCGTGGCACATATGTGTTAATTTTGATAGAGATTTGGAATGAATGCTATCATTGGATTTATTTTTAATTTCAGGCAAGCGATGACAAGATCAAGCATCCAATTAAAAGTATTAGAGGAGCAACACCGTGTCAATGCAGTCGAATTTCTGACCGACATCTTTCCGAGGAAAGAACCCACGCTTAATTTTCTGCAGGCTCCTTATGAGTCTGTCAGGCATTTCAATGAGATTGCCGTCAATCGCGCCATCCATGATGGCATAGCGACTGTTGCCTCCGACAATGACGCAAACAAGTTGGCTGGTGTGTTTGCTTGCTTTCTGATATCTCAAGAAAATGAAGGTAATGAATATTATGCTGACGTAAAGCTACTGACGCCAGTGAAGCCTGTGATAGTTAAATAATAACACATGAGAGCTTGGGCAATATCACGATTTATTGCCTGCCCAAGGGATGGTGGTCATGATCGAAATGCTGTTGATGCCCTCGCCTACGGCTCGGGCATCATCAGTATTTCGATCATGACCACCATCCCTTGGGCAGGCAAATAATCGTGATATTGCCCAAGCTCTCATGTGTTATTATTTTTATTACACCGAACAAGCAAACATGCAAAGAAACAAAAACACAAAGACTTCTTCGAGTACAGTTCGCCTTCTGTGTCCAGACCTCAGCGTAAAATGTTGTCAGTGCCGAGTCTAGGGTTGCCGCTAAAGTTTGCCGATCTCCTCGGTGGCGTATCCAAATTTGTTGCTTGCATAGTCGCTGAACACAGAAATTGCATTCCTTGTCGCCATTGTCGTTCGTTTGCTGTTTACTTGCATCAAAATATCGTCTTACTGTGCCAGTGACAGCTCTGCATATCCTTTCGCAGCCATAAGTTGCCAACTGCAAAGTACAACAAGCGAACGACAATTTGTTTTGCGCAGAAAGGATGCGTAGTAAGTAAAATGACGTCATCCATGTAATATCAAATGCAGAGGGCATCATCACACTCGCAGAGGGCATCATCACGTTCTTTTACATGTCACGTGAGTCGTGTTTAACCAATGGCAGTGCACGCTGAATGAGTGAGGTGTAATAAATCTGTTTGCTGTATTGAGGGCGAGGTTTTATCAGCTGGATCATGGATGAAGTGAAAGCTGAGCAGTCCCATGGAACTAAGTTCATAGAGATGTACTTGATTGGCGTTCAGGATGGTTTATACCATGGAAAGGGCATGGCTCGGCGTTTGCTTGAATATAGTTTGAAGCTAGGAAAAGCGAGGGGTGCAAAGATGGCTTACGCTGAGGTGACTAGTCCAATCACACAACATATTCTTGCCTCTGATTCCAGATTTATTCGAGTTGGTGATATGATTGAATACAAAACCTTTGAAGTGAATGGTGAGAAGCCATATGCTGGTATGCCCTCTGAGTGGAGAGGTGCAGTTTTATCTGTGACAACACTGTAGACAAATATCAGACTGTATAGGGCCGTAGCCAGGGGCGACGACACAGGTGCCCCTCCCTGGAATTTTCCTCAATATGTGACTTTATGTAAATTATCTTAATCCTTTCTAAGCTAGGTTCTGCCCCCTTGGCTATTTGGTCAGGCTATAACCCTGCTGTAGTGTTTTAATTATAGTATTCTAGTATTTACGCAAAGTCTAATTTTTTGCATATTCTTTTCATTAATTGATATAAACAGTTCAAGATAAATAGCATGGAAGTCTTGTTATTCAGAACAAGAAAACGACAGCAGCTAATAACACAGAGAATGTTGATCAATTTAACCACACATTTCAGAGATACCAAACAATGTATTAACCATTATGGAAATGGAAATAAAGAGTCCTGTATTAAGTGTTTCCTCCGGGTTCTCCAAACAATAGACGTACTCAGGGGCCCCTCTGATAGACAATTTGGCTGGGAAGATTTGGTTCTGAGAGGACTATAACAAATTATGCACATTAAAGTTTTTCAAGGGTATAGCAAATTAAGGTCATTGCATGGATCAAATATCTAATTAAAAAGTTCAGTTTCTCGCTCTTTTTCATCTCGTGAATGTTAGCCTTCAAATACCATTCACACTTCATTCATATACGTTCAGTTTTGTAATCTGGAGGCAAACACTAATTGAAAGGCTTTAGAGCACATCTTCATGCCAATTAGAAGCAAGTTTTGTAATTTTAGTGTGGCTCAGCAGATAGTGGGTTTAATCACGTCAGTGACATCACGTCAAAGGCAGCAATCATGGTGCAGTGTGTTGCTGTCAATATTCTATGCATATTATTATCTCAAGATCTCACTGTAGAGGGGGATTATGGTAAAGTTTGTTTATTTTATGGGGAATTTTGTGTAAATCAGGGGGGATTTCTGTCATTGCACACTCTTGGGAAAACACTCTGGGTAATTATTTCAAGCCATATCCCCCTCACTGCAATTGGTTGCCAGCTGCAAACCAAGACTGCAAAATTTCATTTTAATTATGAAATTCATTCTACGGATGTGGGAACAGACATACATGCTTACATGGACACTGGCGCAAGTGCCAGTACGTGTATATGGAAGCAAAATTCACTGACGACAGAGGTCATTTTTAAAGTCAATGATCTTTATTGCCGTAGACTGCAAGTTGTAAAAAAGACCTTAGAGAATGACAGAACACATATCAAACTAGAATACAGCTCCAAACAAGGTTAACTCCTGATCACAATTCTATTACATAGATATGACACTACCACAATCAGTCTGAGATCTTTGTACTGCACCCTCAAAGTTTGCCAATGGCTAACATATAAACAAATGCTGATTTATTTAACAAAGTTAGAGGGCGCTCTTCACTGTGGTAAATTGACATGGCACAGGTGCACTTAATCCTACTGCCTTAAAGTCAGCAGTTTCTTTATGAATGTGATTGATAAAATGTAAAGTTTTAAGTGGTCTCTGTGATTGGAAATATGCCAAGAGCTATTTCTCTGGCAGACGAGGTATATGCAAGTGTTTTAAAAGAGGGTTTTTCACACCAAACATTTTTATTCTAGGCTGTTCTTCGATATAGCACAAACACATTATGTCTTAAGCGTTGGAGATATGAAAAAAGCAACCTTTAACCACAAATAGTAGATCACTAAAAAAGTGACCTTGTGTTTGCAAAGCAGCAGGTCGTTACTTGGGATCTTCTCTGTATACAACAGAGCAATCTGTCTGGCGATGAAACAAATTGTCAAAATGAATTCTCTCACATTTGCTACCAGTTGATTCCAAATATGAACAAATCGATGTGACTCGCCCATCCCGTTTCATAACACAGGAAAAGTGTGAGACATTCAGTGCACAATGTATCACTGAAGTGTTGTCTCTGAACCATACTTTTCTCACTAACATGAGGTCTAGTAGATTATGAACCAATATCACCGACTCACGAGTGCTCTCTACTATTCTCTATGTAAAGCCATCATAGAATCTTGGCAAACCAAACACTGACTGACTGCATATAGGTCACCCTCACAAGGTAATCTGATGGTGTAATTGCATATCATGTGACAATCCTCCCTGCATCCACTGCAAATAAACTGATCCACTAATTGAAACGGTTACTCTTCCATAAATACTCTGTACAAGGCCATCTTATAAATGAAAGAGATGTCACCTGGTATGGCATAATCCCTGGTATATGAAAATGATAAAGCCAGGCCATATATACAAGAATTGTTTGAATTCAATGCATTATCAAATCATTCTCATTCACTTTCTTGATTATTTCTGTTATTTGAAGCAGCTGATACCAATGTCATTATTTTCAGAAAACCTGCAGATTTTCAACTTTTTGTGTGATCATATTTTTCCATCTGTAACACATGCAAAATAGCAAAGTTGAACATAGCCTTTCATTTTTGAAGGACTGCTTTTTGTTAGGATTCCGTTGGAATAATATCATAATTATTGTGAAATTCTCTAGGTCAATACCTTGCAAATCTGAATAATGGTCAAATCTGATTGGTTGACGTGACTTGATCATATCTTTCCTTGACCTAATTGGACAAAGACATCATACCAGTTCCACTTATATCAGTTCAAATGTTAACAACTTTTAACAACGTATGAGTTGAGTCTGAAATGCTGATGGCAGACCAGCTTACTCAGCCATGGGGGTGACAGGGTTATACATTTCAAATGGCTACTGGGTTACTGCAGCCAACTCAGAGTGCCTCATAATTGTCACAGTGAGACAGAAGACGATTGGCCCTAAACTGTACACTTATACAAATTTACATAATCCTAAGGGGGCTTAGCTGCTTCAAATAGCTTCAGGAGGCCCCTTAGAAAACCTTATTTTCATAATGAAGATTGGGCCCACTGTTTTTCCGGTGCATCACTGTCAATACTAAGATCACAGAGTAAAGGCTGTGCACACACATGATGTAAAGTCTAACGTGTTGATTGGTCTATATGTCCCCTGATTTCAAACAGGTGTACATGTAAGCTCTTGAAATGTGACAACATGCCGATGGACACACTATGTAATACTGAAATTATCACTAATTTCTGACAGAAAGTTGACTCCAGGAGCAGAGCATGGAAAACAATACCATGTTCATCGTGCCCATCTCAGCTAAATCATATTGACAAAAAACAATGGTTAGTTTCAAATAATAAAAAAGCAAATGTCCTGACATACATTATCATGGAATGAGTAAATGTACACAGATATTTCTCTCTTTCTCTCTCTCTCTCAAAAAAAAAACACCACCATCTTCACCCTATATTTGGTAAGTGTCACTTTACATTCCACAGTGGAAAAACTATTTGATTACTGGGACAAACCTGAAAAAAAGACTCTGGAAAATACATAGCTGGGTGTTATTGGACTGTTCCTATGGGCTAAAATGTAAGTCGTTCTGTCTAAGTAATGTCACTTTTACAAAATAATATGTGTAGAAAACACCAATTCCAAACAAATCTTACACTTATACTAAGTAAAATTATACCAAAGGAAAACTGAGGTTTTCATATCAAACCTCTGCTCTCTTCCTTGGTAAAATTCATATATTAAACAAATATTCCCTTCCTTTGTATACTCTGCTACCCCCTGAGAGACATGCAAATTAAGTCAACCCCGGGGGTAACAAATAGGCTACACCAAAATGTAGGGGGAGGACAGTGGTTTAAGTTAGTCTATGTTCATATGAAAAAATACATCTGTTCTAAGTTTTCTACCACAATTTTGTAAGATATGATAATACACTAATTTTTCTTCTTAATTTCCAATATTGTTCTGACACCTGTACAAAGTTATCGTGAATCAATTCATTGATTGTTTGACTTAGCGATTTTTTGTTTTAAACTTGGTCATTAAAGATTACAAAAAAAACAAACTTCATCAAACCTATCCTTGAGTAACAATTATTTTTTTTAAGTTTATTCGCACCTAACAATATTCTTTTCACAAAATGTCTGAACAGCAAATTTCAATTTTACACTCTTTCGGGACAACTGACAATATACTTTTTTAATCATTTTAGCTTTTTACCTTTTTTCCTCATAAATAAATTGAGACTTCTTAAGTAAGTCCCCCATAGGTAACCATACATTATTTTCTAACCTAGGGGGCACTTTTACATTATTTCCCTATCCTAGGGGTACTGGTTTCCATATTTTCTTCTGCTCTCAACTCAGCATGAAACATTCATTTGGTACACATTCCTATCTGAGAAACAATGACCTAGAAGCGTTAGTTAGGTGGCAGTGAATATTGAACTTTGGAGCAAAATTTTTTTTGTTCCCAGTTTTTATAAAAAAGAAAAAAAGAAAAAAGTTTTATAGTAGGTTACATGAATAACATTTTTTAAAGACAAATCTCTGGGTTAATTCTTTCCATTAACCACATGCTATGTCATATGTACAGTGCACATTTCTCATTCTTGTTTGTTGAAATACAGTATCAAATTCTGGTTAAATTTTTTGGTAGTATTTTTTTTCTATACTTTTTTCTTTAGTTTAAGAAACATTCACTCAAAGTTATATACAGGAATAATGTTCTTTGATAAGCCAAGACAGTGTCAACACCTGGTTGGGTAGGTATATACAGTTGCAATACTGACATATGATTGGCCAACAGTTTTTCACATGACTGATACCCCCTATCCTGATAAATATTTTTACAGCTTCTCCTTGGCAGGCACCCAGATGGTTGGTGTGGATTCTCTGCCGATGACTTCTTTGACCTGCTTGTATATTTCATCCACTGTGTCGCCTTGAACGATTGCTGTTGGGAAATAAATACATAACATGTTATAACAGAAATACCTGCATTACTGCATGGCATGTTCGTTGAGTGAAACTACATAAGTAAGTTTGTCCTGCCAACTTAATCTGCTACATTAAAATAATTTTTGTGATCACTTGGGGGTGGGTGGAGAAAAGCAACTTTATTATCTTTGTCATCGAATGCAAATAAAATGGCTACACTTGATTCAATATACATCCTGCTCCACTGAACAGTATGACAAAGTTTAGTATAAAGTTGGTCCTAAATGAGGGGATGATGGAAGCATAGCTTCTCGCCAAACAAAAGTTTTACTGGATCATGGTGGACAGGATTTCCCTTCATATCTTATGTTTGGATTAAGAATACTTGAACCCAACTACCTCTACTTTCCTCTAATGAGATGCGACTCTGTCACAGCAAACAATACACTTTTAACACAGTTTGGTGATCAATGGTTCAACAGATTTAACTTCAAAGGGACATCTTTAAATTTTTTGAAAGCAATGACACATGTATTTTGCATAGTAATCCCAAAACAAATCAAAACGTTGTCAACATCCAGACTTCAATTCAAGGCAACAACAGAAATAAGAGGACATGCAGTAAATTGGAACAGAAATGTTTTCCAGCTGACATTTGATAAAATGGACAAGTAGTAATGGGAAGCTAAGACGCCAAGTTTGTTGAAATAATTGATTAACTCCGTAGATTCATACTACTTGTTTTGAGGTTCAATAATGCTTTAATGTGGGTACAATGTAAAGTATTAAGGTGTGTTGGTAATTATAGCTGTGCTTCGTCTCAAGTGGCCACTTTATAAAGCCATTTAAGATAGCGTGCACATCAGTTATTTTCTGCAGTGGGAACGCCAGAGAAATTACAAAACAAACTGCTCTGGAACTGAAATACTGCACAAGTGATCAAACATGAAAATTCAGAAGTCTGCAAACGAGAGGGGATAGTTTTGACATGGGAGATTATTCTTAGTTGAAATGTTTGGCGTCATTTCCTGAGTTGCTGCATGCTTCAACAACCTTTTGAAGCAAGCGTAGCAAATTTTGACATATTATAGTTCTAATGATCATATAGTGGAAATATTATGACAAGCTATTCAGGATTTTCACTTCTGATAAATCTTTGAAGGATGTTTCAATATTTCATTGCACTTCAAATCCACATTACTTGTGTGGTGCTGTTTTAGTGACTTGAAGACCATTTTACTGTATGCTGGGAAATGTCTCTGATGCATGCTGGGATGTTCCTACAATGATGTAAATTGCTGATGTCCCCGAAAGAATATTTTTTCTGGAGATTACCTGATTATGAGAGGACAATGATGCACCACTCAACAACAATCAACGTGGGATTTTTATACCTCTCTTTTACCCTTTCACCACCATGGTTTGGCCCAGACCTATTGTTATCAATGGTGAATATGGACTAGTTTACAGGGAATTGGGTGTGCACAGGTACAAGCATTCTACCAGTTCTGATCCATCTTTAGTTTTGCACTGGACAGATGGACTGGTAATATAATGAAATGTGGCAAATGGGTTAAAAGTAGGAGTTTCTCACGGGATGCATCTAAAAGCAAATTGTTAAACTTGCACTCAAAGACAAGACTGTTGTAGCATTTGCATGAAAAGTCTGTGGAGTACAGAGAAGTCAAGAGATATGGGAGGGCTCAGTCTAAGAGGCTGAAAGTTCCCCCTTGAACGGATGAAAAATAAACTAACCTGTAAAAAACTGCAGGAATTCCTGTTCAAGTTTGAGTGCTCTCTCATAGGTCTTCCTGGCTTGCTCCTCAGTGATTCGTTTGTTCATATCCATGATGGCCTCCACTGACTTGGGCTTGATGAAGATGGCCACGGGATACAGCTGGGCTACTTGGAGTCGCTTGATGGCGTTGCCACTGACGTCCAAGATGCAGTGTTTTCCTTGCTGTGGTATGCAGAGAATGATAGCAGCATTAGAGTCATGTCTTTGTTATGTGCGAGTCTTTTGGAAGAGTCCTCTCTTATTATATCACCAATTTTTGGGAACAGGGGTTGGGAGTCAATATCACTTTGTATACATATTTGGTAGACACTTTGGGCAGGCTGTGTGAGTTGCAATCTTATAAAACTGAAATTACACCATTCCTTGCATGACAACCATCATACAAACCAAATGCAATGACTGAAAGGAACAATATGTGTTGCACATTAACATTGTTGAGCTTGGCCAGGATAACTCATAGGAGTTGATATTTATATCATTCCATAAATCATATGCAATTTCTGTCATCTGTTGTGTAAATAAGTGTGTTTATATCAGAGCGATTCCTACTTTTCAAAGTTACATGCTCAGAAACAGCCTCTTGTATTTTCCACATTGTGTTGGATTGTAACACTAATGGTAATCAAGTTGGCTCATCATAGCATTTCTCAACAGCAACGTTTTCTCCTTTTTCAATCACAATTCACAACAATCATAACATAGCTCACTGAGTGCAATATGTACGCAATACACTAAACTGAATGAAAGCAATGAAAATTTATAGACTTCTGAAATAGCACTTTTGAAATGAAAATTATCAATAGCTTAAGAGAAAAATTATGAATTTGATTCATGGCTAAAAGCATAGCAATAGAAAGTATAGGGTTGAATGTAACAATATGGCAATTGTTTTACAGCAATGACAGAATCAAAATCTAAGAAAGTTCAATGGTGCCTTATGTCAAGTGCTGCATATTTGCAGTTACGAAAGTCTTATATTAAATGGGAAAAATGAGCAGAAACTGTTAGAAGTGCAATTGTAAAGAAAATTGAATTTCCCGATCATCCCTTAGTTCTGAGTTATGATTGTAATAACCTTACCTTCTCGGCCACTTCTCGTACTGACGCCACACTGGTGCCATAAAGATTATCATTATACTGCCCTGCTTCAATGAATGAATGGTTTTGAATGTCTCTCTCCATCTGTTCTCTGGATTCTACAAAGTGATAGTCTCTAGCATCCACTTCATAATGGCGCCTTGCTCGTGTAGTGTCTATGGAGACGGAGAAAGAAATTGGTATGGTGATTTATGTGGGAAAGTGATAGTGGAAATTTTATACCTGGTTTACAAATAAATCTGATGGTTAACATTTCCTATTACCACATAATTCATCACAATGACTGTTTTGCTTTAGGCAGCTGGGATTTTAAACATTTCCTTGAAACTGCTGAAAGCTTTCCAGATTGGTCTAGAGCATTTGCCACCATGAAAATAGCCTTCACAGCAAGGCTCACATACACTGTATATCAATTGTGGTTTTTGTCTTACACTACCGGTGCTTTTTGAGTGTGTGCTTGATCTATGAGTGTGAGTCAACAATTGATATACGATGTTAGTAAGGCCTGCTTTAAAGAAGGTTATTTGTGATGGTGCACAAGTCTTGAACAAGCCATAAGTCACTGATAATCATTGCAATTTCATTTCAACTTTAGCAATTTCAAGCAAATTTAAAGCCCCAATAGCTGCAAATTTGCAATAAACTAATCTCACAATATCCCCTGTTTTCTAAGAGTTCTCTTTGAATAAGACCCATTAAAGACTGAATAAGTGTATAACACTGTCATAAGTGTCAAAAGTGGCATGTAAATTCAAACGTTTTAAAATCCTTTTAGATTCCCCACCATTTTCAAAAACTAATCATGTGACAAAGAAAATAAAGATTACTACAACAAAATGTTGATCACCGTGTGCTGTGCATCCAAGTAAATGGCATCATGCTTGTTCCTTTGATGATCATCATGTATGTACAGGAAATAGTGCTTTTTTGTACTTTTCTGTGGGGGTGCCATTTTTATGAGTGCGGCACCCGTTTATTATTTAACCGGTAAAAACACATACCGGTAGGCATGGTCAAAATCTGCGAGCAGTAATATTTCTATCCAAGTTCTTCAGTTAGCACATTAACACAAACCAACTGTGGTTTGAAAAT
>LD361680.1:0-16665 GCA_001465055.1 Ptychodera flava | reverse complement strand
CAGAACGACGCAATTACAAACTGAAGAGGGTGTGTGTCGTTTTCGGCCACGGTACCTCTATGGTGTAATGCAAGACACGTATGGCCTGGTCATGACAGGTGAGGATACTGCACGTGTTAAAGGGACATTATTTGTATCTTTTGACCTTATATTGTTGCAACCGAGCAGTTGATAATGTTTTTCGACTTACTGAAAGATGTCTAAAAAACGGTCGACCATAGACAACTTACATCCCGTTTGCGTAGACTGTATAGAAAAACCTTGGGTCTGAGGTTTATTGTGGGCTACTTTTAACCTCAGAGTTGGCAAGGTTGACCTGCGATCAGACCACACTACTAACGGCTATCTAGGCCGCTGTAAGCATCCGCGTGTGAGAAGAAACCCACGCGAAGTGAAAGTCGAAAGCGCAGTATTGCAATTTCGGGATGCCCTGTTACCGATGCCGTTTGCTCAGTTACATTTTGATGGTCAGTTTTTCATGGAGCTCCTGACAGCCAATCCTGCTTGTAGATATACTATTCTTTGCTGCTAGAGAGCTCATTTTATAATGGGCATTTCAAATGCCTAAAAGCTGCAAGAAGCCGACGACAAGGCCTATAATGGCAGATTTTTTTCGTCTCGTTTGTTCCTCCATAAGCATATGTAGACTTGCCCAAAGCCTGTGGGCATAGAAATGTGAAAACAGAGTAAAATTAAGGAATGAACTTCAGTAGGCAGTCATGTTATTGTCGAGGTGATCGCGAAATTGAAGCAATGTACTTTGGCGACTGACACGTACATCATGTACATTGAAAGCCAGCAGCATGCAGTTTCTCCACCAAAAACAACCCATTTTTAATCCAAAGCTTGCATTGAGTTTCGTTTTCGAGCACACCCACCTCGCCTGAGTACACGATTAGCCCTGCGTACAGGTCTGTGTGTTCTCGGTGTTATACGGTGTGGAGGCCGTATAATGCCGGGAACACACAGACCTGTACGCAGGGCTATGTACTAGTACACGATGTGCTCAGCTGTGCTTCTAAACTTACGCAAAGCCCACTTTTGGGAGTGGGTCAGAGACACGGAGGCAGTAAGTGGGAAAAATGGAGAAGAGACATACTTCTTCTATCAAGTTTGAAGATACCAAGATGTTACAAGCTTAACAACTTCGGTAAATTGAAGAAAGCAGAACTACACCATTTCTCCGATGCCAGCCATTAATGTAGTTACCTGCGACTCATCGATGATGAAGACAGAGGTTCAAGTTCTCTCGTCATGGGAAAAGCCAGAGTGGTTCCAACCAGACCAATGACAGTTCCACGATTAGAACTCACAGCAGCTGTCAAGTTAGCGGCTTTCTGAGAGACAACCTTCAATATGAAGATGTCAGCCACACATACTACACCGATAGTAATGCGGTATTGGGCTACATCAACAATGAAGCAAAGCGTTTCCACATCTTTGTAGCAAATCAAGTTCAACTGATCCGAAAACATTTGTCCCAAGACCAGTGGAGACACGTCGATACCAAGACAAATCCAGCAGACTTGGCTTCGAGAGGTATGACTGCAGACGAGCTACTTACAAGTACTCTGAGGTGGAAATGACTGGCTTTCCTGACTGATATCAATCTGCAGCAGACCACCCAAGAAATACCTGAAATCGATACTAATGATTCTGAAGTGAAGAAAGAAGCAACAGTCCTTGCTTGGTATCTGCTAAAGTGCGGGTTGCGGGCTGCGGGCTGCGGGTTTTTAGAATTATGGCTAGATTTCTAATATATGTAATATGGCATTTAGTATATAAGAAATAAAACCTTTAGAAGGTGTCTATTATCAATAATCATGATCAGGTCTATCGTACAGTATCCCTTTTCCTGCGAAGTCCATATTTCACCATAAGGTCAAGATGGTTAAAATTAATGAAACACTACTAGGCCTATATGGTGTATTTTAACATAATACTGTACATTTGAAGGCTGTTGAAAACAATGCTGTAAACTTGATTTTTTGGACTAAAGATGCTATAACAGACCAAGCCAAATGGGTGAAAATACATCAGGTTTCTGAAAAAAATCAAAATCTGCTTAACTAAAAGCGGCGATTCCGAGGACCAATTTATTCATTCCGAGCTGCCTGGCCATTACAAATAAATAGGGATCTGAAATCACTTTTCTTTCTTGCCAATTGGATGTAAGTGAGAAATAATACCAGACTGACAAAAAAAAATTCGCGCCTCGGAAATGTCGCCACTTATCGCGGAATGAAAATTGTTACATTTCTGGTATCAGGCCATAGGAAGTAAATTCTTTGTAATGCATCCATTCACAATTCCGTTCCAGGGCAACACATACAGAAAATTAAACAATGCCTACTTAAATGCAATGCGTAAAGAAAGATTTGACTTAAAAAAGTGTAGAAGTGATGTGTATTTAAATGCCATGTATTTTTCATGAAATCTTCAAAAAGAAAAAGACGTACAACAAAGGACTTAGTTTACTTTGCCGTTTCGGTTCAAGCCGAGGTCGCGACCTCAGAGAACGACATTCTGCTAACATTTTACGCGAGAATTTCAGCGGGAAAAACACGCCGGTGCGTTGACTTATTTTCAGGAATCGATCTAATAGGAATGTTTTTGGATGAGTTTGTGTTCTGCAGCTCTCAATAATGTATCTCCTAATATCATGACTTGACTTGCACCTGCAGTATGATAGTCGCTCCATGCATTTGATCCAGTGTGACTATGAAAAGTTTCCTAGGACTATAATCGTGTTCACCACAATAAAATTATTTTAAACGGCATTGAAAACGATTTTGAAAATTGTGCTTTTATCGGCGGTTGAACTAATCTGAAGAGTAAGAAGGGCATGGCATTCTATGAAAAAGTAACAAATTATTCGCGTGTCGAGTTTCAACTAACTGAAGTTCATCTCCCAGTTCATCTGTGCTGTCAAACTTACTTTTAAACTATCCATCCTAATCATAACATAAAAAGTTAATACAGCGAGTTGTTGTGATATCTGTTTTGTGTTCATATTGTTACTCATCCGTGTTCAGTCATATCATTTCGAAAGCTTCGATCGGCAGTGCACTGTGCAAGGGCGAATGTTGGATGGGAAATGGACTATTCTGATGTTGGTGGCGCTTTACCAGATGTAAGCTAAAATAACGGCATTATTCAAGAAGTTCACGGCTTTTATTCCATAAACAAATACATCGAGATACTATTTTAGCATTTATTCTAACTACCAGCGAAAATGATACTAAAAACACACATTTTTTCATGCCCGCAACCCGCAAAATAGCGCATCCGTCCTTGCTTCACATAAACAAACAAAAACTGCCGGTATGCCGACGTACTGACAAGGTTAGAGTACTTTTCCAGTTGGCATAGAGCCAAGAGAGCGATAGCAGCGTGTATGCAGTTCAGTGAGAAACTACAGAAGCACAGCGTAAAGAAACCGAAGAAATGTGAAGATAAGGAGACCCTGAAGAAAATGATTGAAAGTGACTATACCAGTCGACGTTGAAGCAATGCGCAAGGCAGAGCAATTCATCATAAAATTGGTGCAAAAGAAAGCTTTCGCCCAAGAGATCCTGACTCTCCCACCGAAGAGAAAGGAAGAGGATGAAGCAATGAATCTTCGATCTCCTGTGAAGAAGACGAGCCCCCTCTACCACCTTGATCCATATCTTGACAAGGATGGAATTGTTCGAGTTGGCAGTAGAATTCGACGAGCAAATCTTCCATGAGAAATAGCCCACCCTGTGTTGCTGCCGAAACAAGAACACATCACGAAGTTAGTGATTGCTCATTACCATGAGAAGATAGGCCATCCAGGATGTGGTATGACAATGAATGAGATACCTTCATCTGGGTATTGGATAATTGCGTCCACGGCCGCCGTAAGCTCCCACATATGGAAATGTGTAAGATGCAGAAAGCTGCGGAGACCTACCCAATTACTGTGAATGTCAGACCTACCGAAGGACAGGCTAGAAGCAGCCCCACCATTCACATACAGCGCAGTAGACTACTTCGGTCCATTCTACGTGAAAGAAAAACGAAAAGAAGAGAAAAGATATGGCGTGCTATTCACCTGCCTGAATTCACGCTTTATCCACATTCAAACGGCAAACACATTGAGCACCGATTCATTTCTCAATGCGTACCGGCATTTTGTTTGTCGATGAGGTCCAGTCCGACAGTTGCGATCCGACCAAGGAACAAACTTTGTTGGTGCCAAGGAAGAATTAGCAGCCGCACTAGCAGAGATGGATAAAGATAAGATCAGACAAGAGTTACTGCGATTAGATAAAATTTGAGATGAACATTCCCCACTCCAGTCATATGGGAGGAGTGTGGGAAAGAATGATAAGATCAGTAAGGAACGCCCTGACAAGTCAAATGGTAAAACACGCTTATTGACTTGACGTCGAGTTACTGAGAACCCTCCTCGTAGAAGCAGTAGCGATAGTCAACAGTCGCCCACTGACCTACAACGATGTGAGTTCAGCCAACTCATTGGAACCCCTATCTCCAAGTCAATTATTGACACTGAAGCCAAAGGTGGTTTTACCTCCCCTAGGCAATTTCGGAAAGGCAGATATGTATTGTCATCGTCGTTGGAGACGTGTGCAGTATCTTGCCGACAAATTGTGGAGAAGATGGAAAACAGAATTCCTACCAACCCAGCAACAGCGAAAGAAGTGGGTTGCTACCACACCAAATCTCCAGAAGGATGATATTGTCTTGGTGGTTGATGAGAAAACATCCCGATGCCAGTGGCCAATAGCACGTGTTGTGGAAACCTTTCCAGGAGAAGACGGTCTTGTGAGACAAGTTCGACTGCGCGTTGGACAATCAACATATGATAGACCAATCCACAAACTTGTGCTACTGATGAACCGAGGCAGCCCCGTCGAGGAGCCTTGATTTGATTTGATTTGATTTGATTTGATTTGATTTGATTTGAATTTATTTGAATCTATTACTCGATATTATAGTGAAACTTTGATAGATGTAGTAAAAAAAAATTGACACACTTTACCTTTTGCTTTTCCTTATAGTTAGGGACCATTTTGATAGGTTTAGGTAAATTGCTTCCAATTTAGGAGAGCCATGCAACAAATGACAATGAACACTGCATTGATATGAACTGAACTGAACTGAACTGAATTGAAGTAGTTTGCATTAGAGCGCCCTCTACATTAACCTGGAAACACAAAATCATTATCATGTTCTCTTGAGACAATAGAATGAGTGCCCGCCAAAACTAGTAGACTGGCCACATCGATGGTACTTGATGCCAAAATAACCCATGAATTCACCCTCCGACCCAGGAATATAGGTGCGTATTGAAATAGTAATTGATTATAGTATTGATTGATTTATAGTTGAGTTTGTAGTTGTAGAACTTTCTGAGTTTTCTTGACTTTAATAGTTGTAGAGAGTTTCTTACATAGATTATGTTAATTTTGTCCTACAGTTTTTACGTTAACAATGTCGATGAATAAAACCGAGTATTGGTAATCTGAAGAACTGTGTTTAGCCAATATATACCCGTAACACTCTTGTGTCATCATCTTTGTGTAATTGGTTAAGTTTGTAAGGTGCTCCAAATGTGGATACACCAGTTGTACTGGAAGAAAACAATGTTTACTTTTCCTTGTAGGGTTTCTGAGTTAATAATTGTATGTTGAAATCTCTCCATTTATCTGCTGTATGGTCAGAATGTAAATTTAACATTGGTTGCATGTTATGTACTTCAGTCTATGTCAAATATTGTTCATGAAAAATCAATAAGGTTGCTGTGTGCTTGTAAAAGATAACATATTTGTCAATACATTAACTGCCTTGCAGATTGATTGTCTTAAAATTATCACAGAAGTAGAAAAGGAAAAGGAACCAATCTAATTGATGTAACATATTCACCCTGAGTGCCTGAAGGCCTATATTTAACTATTCTATCATTACATTCAGCTGTTTGTTATATCTTTATCACTGTCAATGGGCCAAGGCACACTTAGGGGCCAATGTCATCACTCTGTGCCAGTCTGTGTATGTCAGTCTGTCTGTATGTATGTCCATGTTTCATACAATTGTTGGCTTGTTTTGATAACTATATGGGAGAGAACAGTGACATTGTCACTATTTTTGTGATATTGAGAATACTTTGAACATCACAATCCTCTGCCATAATGCCATTTAAAACAGCCAATTAAATATTTTTGAGTTAATTTATTAGCCAATCAGCAAACCGATTTACCCATATCTCCAGAAAGGTCTTTCTGTCTATCTGTTTCATTGATGGAAAATGGCACAATGTATTTGTATGCATGTTTTGACCTTTCATCTTGAGTTCACCTATGATTTTTAGAATCAACCTCTGCAGACAAGTGACACACAATGACGTAATTGGCCCTCTCACACTGAAAGTGACAAAGCCGCCTTTTTAGAGCATTTTGTGATATTGAGAATACATTGAACATTTGCATAGAGACACTGTGTTTAGAATGATGTCAGTTGCATTACGTCAGAAGTGTCAACAGTTACTTCTTTGCTGAATGCAGACAGATGACTTTGTTTTGTAACTTGAAGATAAAATGAAGAGCCCCCATGCCAACTGTTTCCTGTGAAATTAAAATTGCCACAATGTACATGAAATCTTATATCCTTATCTATATGTGAAAGGCACAACCAATCAAGATCTCATCACAGAAGCTCACATGAAGTGTATATTCAGCCATTCACAATGATAGGTGTACTCTTAACCTGATTTTAAGTTAGACCTAACATTTTATGTTTAATGAATTGTTTGGCTGCAAGCAGAATAGAAGTAACGTACAGTTCATGTCTCCTAACATCAAGAAGTCAAACATTACTTTCCAATTATCAAAGTAAATTCATGCAAAAAGCAAAAAAAGAAGAGAGTTACTTTGTCACATTTAAAGCTGTCAGAGATTGACATTAATAATTATTTATGTTTGTTTTCCAGGGTGAAGATTTTCCAAGACATTTCAAGAAAGTGAACAAGCCCTATACTCAGATCATTTGATTGCATCATTATTTTTTATACAACAGAAAAAAATACATAAAAGTCTGTAAAATGTTGCACTAAAATTTTGGAGGAAAGGTTTACAACACCCACAGGGTTTGAAAGCATATTGTGTATCTGTAGGATTTGTGTTTAACATTCATTGTGTTGAAGTGTCTCTGAGTATTAAACTGTTTACCCTCAATGCTTTTGCCTAAACACATTTTTATAAATGCGGAGCTGATTACTTGGTCAAGGTAAAAAACTCTTTGGTCACCAAAGTCAATTTTTGCCGCCTTTATAAAATGTAGCCCAAACAATTTTTTTGATTTTTTCCCCAAAATTTTGATCAAGAACAGCCAATGTGAAGTAATGTCCATTTGATCCAAAGTTGTCAAAAAATTACAAACATTCATTAAAAATTGGTAAAATTTTGCACAAAAATTTTGGTGGGAAAATTTACAGCACTCAGAGGGTTATAAAGACAAACTTTTAAACTTTCCTGTATTCAATCTAATCATCATCAGGAGTCACTAGGATCTAAGTTTTGGATAAGAAATAGAACATGATTGATATTTGTAATTCAAAACGGCAGCTTTACTCTGTGTTGACGCTATGGACAAAAATTTATTTGAAAATTTTCACGAGAACAAGACGCTGAGAACTTAATTTAGTCCACAGTCTTCAAACAAAATGAATACATATACACCATCTGACCAACAAATTTGTGTAGAATTTTAAATGACACCAAAACTAACTGTGATATACATTCCATACCTAAATGATGGTGTAAAATTTCAAGGGCCAGCAATGCTAACTTTTAATGCTTTGTTCACTCTTAACGTTTTGAATGTCAATTCCTTGTCCTACTTCCCAACGCATGTTGATTACACAGTATTCAGCTTTTCATCTCAGCCTGTATACTCAGCCTGTACCACATGTGTAAACTGCGTTGTTATTGTTGAAAAGTGAAATCTGGTCTGGACTAGAATTCTAATGTAAACAATAACAGTGCATTTTACACGTAGAAATGCTATTTTGACAAGCTGAATAGTGGGTGTTTCAACATTCTTTTTGGAGTAGAATTAGAACTCGTAATTGACAAAACAAATAAAAATAATGAAGAAATCATCAAAAGTTAGCATTACATAGAAAACAATGCAACTATGTATAATAAGGCCTTTCTGAGTTTCATATTATTTGACTTGTGCCTGTGATCTGCCATTTCTGTGAAAGTTTAATACTTAGAAACAAGTAAACATTTCATGCAGTTTTGCTCAACAAATAAAATGTGAAAATATTTATACCGAATTTTCACAGACTATGTATTTGACCTGTGTGTTTCTCACATTGAGTGTTTCTCACATTGAGTGCTTGAATTAATTAAATTCCTTTGAGTATAAATTCAAAATATTTTCCAAGTCTGGACCGTTTCTACTTTCTACTGTCAAAGTATAGAAATAAATGAGTTGATTTGTATTAATATTTGTTTGATTGGCTATATTTTGTGAATATGGAATTGACTTTGAAGGATGATTGAAGGGCTGAGTGTATTAGTAAGATAGTTACATAGACACGATGAATACAGGGTTTAAGTACAGGATTTGTTGTGATGGCCCATTGAGACCTACATTATTCATTTTGGTGCTCGATATAGAAATTGTCGGTTGCTACAAAATCATTGCCCACCAATGAACTGGAAACTTCAAAACATCACTGATATGTATCATATGCTGGATGCACTGTTGTTGATAAACATTACTTGTCACCTGGTTCTGGACTGTGGAGTTACCACCAAGATTGATCCCTCCAACATGACTGTTTGACCTTATATTATTATGAATGGTGAGTGTGGACCTTGCTGTTTGTGAAACATCTCGGGGAGGTTATATATCTGATTGGTACGCAATAGCTTGTCATTATGTACAGCAATAATAAGTAGACTCATTATTTACAGCAACTTAAGGAGCCTGAATCTAGGACTATTGAGAAGTCTGCTGATGTGCACCATTGAATAAGCTCTTTCTCTGATTGGTCTATTATCACTATTCACAGCGACTTAGGGAGTCTATTTGTATTGTTTTAATTATATTGGTAAGATTCAGCTACTCAATTGGATAACAGCTTATTCAGTGCTGCACATTAGCCCTGAGAAGTTGATTGTGGCTTGATGTGTAGCTTGCCATTACATGTTAGTATACCAACGATTGCAGATTGTCATCATTTACAGCAATTTATGGGGTCTGAATCTAGGGCTTTTGAGAAGCTGATTGGCTGTTTGCAGCTTGATCTGTAGCTTGCGATTATATAAAGCAGTGATCAGATTGTCATTATTTACATAAACTTAAAGGGTCTGAAACTGGGGCTCTTGGGAAGGTGATTGGCCATTTGCGAATAATTCAATAATTATTATGATCTCTAAACCAAGTGACAGACAGCTTCTGAGACACTGCCCTTTAGCCCTCACAGGAACGTTTTGGTAAACCAAAGAAAATTGCGAGTAAATGACTTTATAACACTGTTGACAATGTTTTATTTTCATCCACACAAATAAATAAGCCCACAAGTCACTCAGCGTTTGTTTTTGAGGTTTAAATAAAGATTTTTAACTTCTTCAGTTATTTCCCATCTTGTATTTGTAAGTACTTTTATCTTTTCCTATGATCCGGATAACGTTTTTGCCAGGTCACATGATGGAGGGACTGTGGTATGGTGTAGGTTTGTGCTCCACACGATCAGACAGCTATTGCACTATGACACCATAAAATTAAATAAAGACAAATTTTGCTGAAAGTTTTTTGTTTTATTTTTTGCATAATGTAGCTCACAGACGTGGGGCAAGTCTAGCCCACACATTAGTACCAACATTTGCACAACGACACCCCGATTTTTATTCTTGTTTTTGAAAGGGAATGGTTGAAATATTCCTTGATAAAAGTTAGAGCAAAAGTTAAGTTGAAATCTTTCACTTTCGAGGCACATACTACCTTAACGCTGATCATGACAGCAGCACATGACATGAGCGCTTTACAGTTTTAACTCCTGTCATCAGAGGTAACTGCAACTTATGTGAAAATATTTCATCAAAATTCAGAATAATCTTTAAAATTGCCAATTTACGATATAATATGGTGTTCTTCAGAATACGCCGAGTGCTGGGAACAGTATCAGTATTCTGTAGTCTAGTTTACTAGCCTTCAATCATTTTCCTGTAAGGTAGTTGATCATCTCTGTCACTATCAGACCAAACTGGGTAAAACACTCATGACAATTTTCTTTTGAAAATCCAAACAAGAATTTGTAATCGGCTAAATGTGAAAATGATGAACAGAAAGATGAAAAAGTCAATCTTGATGTTGCAAAGGTTCTTGACAATAGTCAGAAGGTAGTTAGAAAAACTGAAAGCAGGATAAAGTTCTGTTCAAACGCCCATGTAGATCGACGGGGTCAAAATGTCACCTCTGAATCAATCAACAGATGATACAACAGTAATTAACACAGGTAAATCACTGAAATCAGCAATCCGTGCAGGAAACTTTGAACTTTTGTCTCTCTTTTGTCTAGTTTTGAAGAAAAATAATCAGATGTAATTGCTCGACAATTGTCTTTCAGTTATGGTTTTGGAATCTGTGTTGTTTATGTGCGTATTTTGCCCAGATTTACTTCACAAATCAATTTACGGTAATACCGGTATTGATGTAATTTTCCCATAAATATTATGTGCAATACAAGATCATGTAATTTCCAATTTGACCCTAACATAACAGGTTTTGCCAGAGTTGTTGCTAAGCAGGACGTACAGTTTGTATTCAGGATATCTTGGCAATCGCCGTGCGAAGTGAAAAGTTCCCTGTCAAACAAAAGTAGTAAAGAGTATGTGACTCGTGAGGGCGCCCTTCGACACAGCCGCTCTGTAGTTTTTAACTTACCGTTGCATGGCACTTGTTCACCACGCCAATCTATTGTTTTTGTAAATCTAAACACCAGGAAAGAACCCCGTCTTTGTCTGCTTTTTTGACGTTTGTAAAATTGAAAATTGAGGGAAAACAGTTGTGTGCGGCATTATGTTTTGACTAATCTGTTTTACGCAATGCAATGTTTAGTTTTGTTCTTCCTATACTGCACTTTCCGAAGTGTGTTATTATGCAATAAAAGTGAAAGTGAAAGTTTATTGGTGTAGTACATGTAGGTCCATGTTTTTATGTTTATGCTCAAATACTGGCATCGATTGGTTTTATCAGGTGACATCTTATTGAGATCTGCTTATACATTCAGGTTGAATTCAGATTGGTATAATTATACATACAAAGCATTTTGAATTCTCACAGTGGGAGCGATATATGGTCTTGTGTTTGCAATATTAATTCCACAGTTAATAATGTATATGATAGTTTATGTGAAACTTATGAACAAACATGGCTGAGAAACATTCATAATGATACAAGGAAGTGTGGAATGCAGAGGAATAAGCTCCGAACTTACAGACTTTTTAAGACAAAATTTGAATTTGAAAGTTACTTGCTAGATATAAGATCTTTTACCTATAGGAGGTGGCTGACAAAACTAAGAATTTCGGATCAAACCTACAAATAGAACTGGGTAGAAGGTCAATTCCAAAAGTTCCTGCAAATGAAAGATTCTGCAAGTTTTGTAACTTAGTTGAGGATGAATTTCACTTTGTTATAGAATGTCCAAAATACAGAACGTATCGAGATGGTCTATTTTCATCCACAAGTTTGTATAATCCAGGCTTTCTTGATTTGAATGACAGAGAAAAGTTCATGTATATCTATACTCACAAAGATAAACTACCCCTTGCCAAATTTATTTCTTGTACTTTAGTTCCTCCCCCAGCAGCAGCTTCATCCAGTGTTTGCTGAGTTTTGTAATTTTTGCCTTACCACACTCCTTGAGTGTTGTTGAGCAATAAAGTATAAAAGGAAAGTTCACTTTGATGAAAATATATAGTATACAAACTGTCAGCCCTGCACTCAGATAATGAGCATACATCTGACTTCACTCAGACCAGATCTCTCGAACCAAGTGAAATATTGGAGTAAGTTTATTCATGCTTTGTAGAAACTTTGATAATTTTAGACCCCAGGCCGTGTGCTAGTTTAACAGGAAAGTTCATTTCATAGTGAACAAACTGTCAGCCATGCACTCAGATAATGAGCATACATCTGAACATCACTCAGACAAGATCCCTCGAACCAAGTGAACTATATGAGTAAAAATTATTCATGCTTTGTACTGCGATATTTTGTAGCCATCTGGCTGTGCGCTTGTTCCTTCTGTCGTGTGGTAGGGCCGAGCTGCCTGCGCTTCACAGTCAACACGACAGACGAAACTGGTGCTCGGCCCGAGGGCTACAATTACTGCAGCTAGGTTTAGAACCGTGCATTATTCGTCCTTATTATAGTTGCAAGCGAACCTTTTTACGATTGTAGTCAAATATAAAGACGATGTCTTTAATTTCAAATGAAGGTCAAAATTTACAAAGTGACCCTTCGATTCAAAGTCAGAACAGAGACGGCTGCGATGTACAGTTTGTATGTATGTTCATCAAATGAACTCTCCTTTCGACTAATATCACATTTGATCTTGTGTGTAATCGAACCATTACAGCAAAGACAGATACAGATGTTTAGTCGAATTGTGCCGCACACGAGCAAAATTTCGTTCGAGGCTGTTTACGCAGCATCGTTTACGTTTGCTCTGGCGCATGGCATTCATTCACAAATCACATCAACTTGATATTTTGATACACTGTAAGTCATAGCTACCAATCAGAGAATTGGAGTCAGTCACGTGGACTTGTAAATTTGTATACATTGTAACTTTACATCTGTCAATCATGGTTTCAATCAGAATGTCTAGACACTCGATTAACTTAATTCACTCCATACAACAACGGTGAGTACCAATACACACAGTGTTACAGTACTCTAGAGCTAACTGGCGTGTCGGTATCTAAGTATCAAAATAAAATTGAACAACACAAATCTGATCCACCATTCTTGAATGCAACCATGTACAGACCTTCTTCTACTCTCTGTCATGTAACATACATGCCCAGATGCCATGGTAATACTGTAATAAAGCCCCTTCTCATTATAAAAACGCCTACGACGCTGATGGTCCCTATGGAAGACCGGTCACGACATGCGACATGCGAGTTTTTAAAACTGCGATCTGCGGTTAGGGTTAGGGGTTAGGGGTAAGGGTTAGGTTTTCTCTCGTTAAAAAGCCTTACTTCGCTCTCAACTCTGGAGGTTAGGCCAAGGGACAGAAAAATTGTAACGGCATAACTTAGGGTTAGTTAGCGTTAGGGTTAGGGTTAGGTCGCAGATCACAGTTAATTGCGCAGGTCGTATGTCGCAGGTCGTGACCGGTCTTCCATACATGTCGGAGTCCTAACGTGGCCGCTATTTCTCCCAGGGTGTATCCATTGTAGAAGTATGCAGAAATAAGCTCGTCTCTACCTCTGTAATCCATCGTTAGGAGGAGAACTAAATGACATGTATGCAAACTCCATATTCGTTTTGCAACTCGCATGTCGCAGTTTAAGATATCCCAGGTCGCAGTTTAAAAAAACTCGCATGTTGGATGTCGCGACCGGTCTTCCATAGGTCCCTGATTCAACATCAAAATAAAAAAAGCCATGTATGGAGAATTCAGTGATCTATACCTGCCTGATCCATGGCTATCAACTAATCGTCATCCACAGTGTCTTACCAATTGCAACTTTATGTCATTGTTTCTGCAAGAATGTGGCGGGAGAGATGTCAAACGTACGCAGTATGTGGAAAAGAAATGACCTGATATGACACCAGTTAAAGCCCCAGTATTTGTAACTTTTAACAATTTTTTTCATATTTTTGATTAAAATGAAATCCTCAGTATGTGAAAGTAGACCACAATTAATACTGAATCGCATGGTTTGCATGCCCAGCCCGCCTCACGATTAACAGTAAAGGGAGTGAAAAATGACTTCTTGTCCGGACCAGAAGTCAGCTTTGTTGACACACGAAACGAAACGTAATCACACCACCGCGCATGCTCAACCACATCTACGCAAGTTTTACTGTGGCGTCCGTAGAAACCATACGCTCTTCGAAAAGGTCTGGTCCATCGAAACTGGAGACTCAGCTAAAAACGCGTGAAAGTTGGGTGAAATACCGGAAAGATATAATTATGTAAGTGTTTACATATTGTTCCGACTATAATGAGCCGTGCAAACAAACGTCTTGAACAGCTAAACTAACGACGGAGGCAGTCGATTGTAAGTTTCAAGCAAGACACTGCACGTTGTGACCGATGGTACGGAGATCGAGTTTGCTGAATGAATTGAGAGAGAAATACATGTATGAATAAAAATTCAACACTTCACCATTGTAATCATTGAACTAGTCGTTTCTTCCATTATGGAGTATAATGAAAATTTCTTTGAAAATAAATGACGGGACTGATTCTGCTCCGTCTACTCAAACGAAGTTTTGTGTACGGCCAGGCTACGCTGCAGGCAACACAGCCTATCAACTTCGCATATCGTTGCCGTACGGCGTAATTGAAAACGCTCAGAACGGAAAAATTATATCTTGAATGCAGTACAAAAGTCTTACTTATTAAATTTAAAAGTATTTCAAAATAATATCGAACGTAACGGGTATCTAATCCTCACAAGGAGTACAGTAGTACAACAAGTATCGGCTAGCTGCGATATGGATGCGATGGAGCTCCAGGCATTGTAAGCTTAGAAGTTCGAACACAAGAGAGATCCCGGCCTCACTGCAAAGTCGTCCCCTGCGCACCCGGCCCGACAGCAAACTAACCTCCTGGTTTGATTCTGTTGTTTGTATATTTTTTGTATCAAATTCATGATACATATCTGACTTTCACAACTGTACAATTTGCTCAGGACTGTGAGTTTGGCTGTAGTCTACAGACGATCGGAGGGAGCTAAGGCAGGCCTCAAATTTGCATGGACAATGCCCGGGACAATTGTAGACGTACCCTGCGTACAGGTCTGTGTGTTCCCGGCGTTATACGGCCTCCACCACAGCCCTGCAACGGTTCATGGAGATGACTGGCGACAATGCGGTCCAGATCTGGACCGCAACGAAAAGACTCTTTTTGGCCGAAATTCTGCTCTATCGGGGCAAAATCCTTTCCCTGACTACCATTACCTCCTAACCGACCCCAGAAAAGATGCGATTAACTTCTCCTAAAGTCCAAAACCGCTTGTTTTCTGAAACATATACGTACTCGACAAGTTGTTTACCCATGGAGATCGCCATTTTGAATCTCGCCAGTTATCTCTATGGACCCTTGCAGGGCTGTGGTGGAGGCCGTATAACGCCGGGAACACACAGACCTGTACGCAGGGCTATTGTAGACGCAGCTCGATGAGAAAGTCATTCACATAAACCTAAATGAAGTGATCAATACAAAACTTTTAAACATCACTGGTTCTGAAAATTTATGATCAACGGTTCTGACCTACGGATTTTACACTGCGACGTTGTTTTTTGTGTGTTTGGCCGGCTACTACTAGTCCTGTAAGGCTCGGGCCGAGATTGGTGTGGGGCCTGCAGCAAGGTAAAATTGACAGCGTCCATTGCAGAATGCCCGCGTGTTATCCTTTCTCGTTTGGGAGGAAATTTACTGCTGTATTCAGAATGCCTTTTTACCAGTATAAAAGCTCAGTAACTGATGCATCAAGAGCCAAGAGTCTGTAAATTTCTTAGCAGTAGCTCCACTGTTTTTTTCTACATTTTCGCTGAGATTAATAGAATCTCACACCCCAAGGACCTGGGATCAGATTTCTCACACGAGTTGGGGATATTTTGTCTCACACGAGCCGCAGTGTGAGACAAAATATCCCCAACGAGTGTGAGAAATCTGATCCCAGGTCCTTGGTGTGTGAGATTCTTTTTCTCACATGACCACAAAATGCGTTAAATTCATATTGGACACGTCAAATATTATCAAAAATCGTGACAGCTGTGTCGTCTGCCGCTGTCCTTTGACCTGCTTACTTTGTAGTTCTAGTCCGTGTGTTACTCGTCGTGCCATTGGATAACATTTTGCGCATGGAACAAAACAGACTTCTTATCATCCAATCAGAGGTCATGTAATATTTACTGCAGAGTGTGGGATGGTTTCTGAGAGTGTGGGATCGATTTATCCCACACTCTCGATCCCGCACTCCCAGCAGCCAGGAATGTGAGAAACAGCAGTGCGTATACTGGTCCCGATCGTTCTGACTCAGGCGTTCACAGCTGTTTAGGAAGCTGTCATTATTTACGATCTGGGGGTCGGAGGAATTACATTAGAAACTCCGAAATTTTGAGTCGCACCCCAGCCAACCATGATGACTTTGAGTAACCCCCTCTCTAACAGAAAGTTTGGCTTACCTCAGCCCATGTAACAATATGTAGATATAAAAGCTCACCTAATAAGCAGTATCCGACCATATAGTATTGTTAAATTTGGATGGGTAGCATGTCATTATGGTATGGTTAAATGTCCAAATGGTTGTTGAACTCAAGTCAAATAAAATATAAATTTCTATGATGATATAAAGGATGAATTCACAACAGTTCAGTTTTGTCCTAGATCCTGTGCACTTATAGTGGTATCTGTCG
>LD361667.1:0-13712 GCA_001465055.1 Ptychodera flava | reverse complement strand
TGTTTACAGATGGTTTCTTCACAGGCGAGGTATGTGAAGAGCAGTCACCATATAATTTCATAACTTGAGTTTCATCTTCATCAACACGTGAAATACTAGTTTCATCCAGATTCTCACCTTGGCGTGTTAAAATGCCCGATGTAAATTTATCTTGTGCTTGACGGATGGAGCAAATTTCTGACTTTAGTTCTGCATGAAGATCGGTAGATAATTTGGTTGACTCTTTAAGAGAGGCTATATCTGATTTGACTGAAGACAGTTGTTGGATGATAACTGAAATGTCAACATGGTTTTGAGTCAATGGAGGCAGGTTTCCTAAGTTGTGTGCTGTAAACGTAGGTATCAAGCTGGGCTCAACTTCTTGCAGGAGAGTTAGCATGTCTTGAATATTGTTTGTCTTTTTATTCTGCCCTTGTCTTCGCTTGAATCGTGAAGTCGTTGTCGTAGCACACAAGTCAAAAAGTTCCTTTTTGGCATTTTCAATTTGGAGATCATCATAGAAGTCTGCACAGACTTTCAACAGGATATCATTCGGCATCACATCCATTTTATTCACCATGAAACACAAGACTTCGTTGATAATTACAGCTGGGTTAGCAGAAATTACAGTCACCTCTGATGATGATGACGATGCACTGCAATTATCGTCCTCATAGCATGATGTGTTCTTTTCTCTGTCAGCATTCATATCATTAACTCCTGTTGAGTTGCCGAATCGATTAGTTTTACATTTTTGGCACAGTAGCAAGTCACCCTGACACAGGGCCACCTTTGTTGAGACAATGCTACAGTCCTGACATTTGAGTGTCATCTTGGTAGCTGATTACGTAACTCAACTAACCTTCACAAAAGAATCTCTGCAGCTGAATGACGTCACTGGATTGTCGTAGTAGACGTCCGTTCACTACAGGGCTGTCCGGACCAGAAAATGACAGAATATCTCCCCAAATATTTAAAAGTACGACTTTGTTGGAGGCCCACACGAACCAGTGAACATTCAAACAAGTCCAGATACACTTGGAACACCAAACACGTCAGAAAAAATCGGAGATTTGACGCAAAAAGTACGAGATGGTTTAGCGTGACCACATGCAACGTAGCGCACCTGTCTAATGCCGGTGCTTGATGCCGAAAAGCAAAGCGATATATATATATATATATCGCTTTGCTTTCGGCATCAAGCACCGTAATTTCCCACAAGGACATCTGCATACTTTTGTCTGTGTGTCAGTATGTCTGTCTCTGTGTAGATACTACAACAGATTCCAGTAAATGTGGTAAATATATACTCAAGTACGTTCTTAGAAATATTATGCTAATTTATTTCCGCTAGCGGGTGGGCGGTTGTCAGTGGTGATATTATTGATGTCATTACCATGTGCAGTCATAATGAAAAGATTTATTTTCGTGTTCTTTTCAGACTCTTGGCGGACATATCGTGTCAGCCTCAAGATTGTCTGACGTCATACCATTGCTTATCGCTGCTCGATGCCATGTGATCATTGCTGCAGCGAAAGGTTGGTTAATACTATTTGTCAAACCCAGCTTCAGGTAGCCATTTTTGATAAAATCGGATGGTATAGAGTCAGATGGTACTGCAGTTTTGTTGTTTTGAAACAAACTTCTGACAATTGACATTATCAACATTAAACATTTAAACATTGCAGGAGAAAAGAAAGAAACATTGCTGGACTTTCTGAACTCAAGAGACACCAAAATTAAGAGCAGAGAAGTATTAGTACGTGTCATGTTGCCAAAACCTGCCAAGGTATGAAAACAAAACGTTTGACTTGCCAGAAACTTTCGTTTTGACTTCTATCTTTCACCAGAACGTCCTATCTATTATTGCATTTGCACCTGTCATTGCGTAGACTTCTTTTCATAAATTTGCATTATCGATTTTGCATACTTCGCACCTTCGAACCTTATGTAAAGACACCGGTACTTATTTCTTTATTTATATATTTATTTATTGTTTGTTTGTTTGTTCATTCATTATCTGTTTATCTATTTTTCATATATTTTTTCATTGGTGCACTTTATGTGACTTACGACATTTATAGGGACAATACATCCATGGATACCATACAAATATCCCGCACCGTCGTGACACTAGTGATGACGTCATTAACACTGGAATAAGAGTCACTTTCAAACATGGTACAAACTTCGTTCAGGATTTTGCAGTTTGTTGCGGAGGTATTATGGAAACTCCTGTCATTTGTGACAGTGTATCGACCATGGCTAAAGAAAGGTACTTAAAATGCATTCATATTTCAAACATATCGCTGTATATTATGACGCTGTATTTGGAAGGGACAACAGCAGTTATGTTATATAATATCCTCGTTACCTTTGTTCTAAGAAACAATACATTTCCTTCACCATTTCCCAAACTAAGTTAAGCAACACAGAATGAGCCGTGTGTGCATGACACATAGTACACTTTTACTATTATCGACAAAATGAGTATTTACCGAACGAAAATTCATTCGTCAATAATAATATTTAACATCACACACAAGTAGACTGTGTTTACAGGTTGAACACCAAGCAAGTCGACGTGATTTCGGAAGGGAATTACAAATTACATGTTACAAACAGAATGATATCTATCGAAAATGCATCAACAGTTCTAGCTAACATAGAGCTTATATTATCAATTAGATGCTTTCGTTGTATCTTTTCTTTTTTTTTCTTTTGATGTATAATTAATTACTCTATATTAATTTGTTGCTTTCTTGACGAGGGCTCTGATGTAAATTACAATTCATTTGTAACTCAGATTACCCTCTATAAATAAAGAGTAATTAATATAAGTATTATATAGAAATAATAACGCGAATAATAATAGGTTCAATTTCCGTGAAAATTTCACCATAAGGGTATTTGGGTCGAAAAGGCCAAATATGATATCGATTTCACTGCCCCATGTTTCCATGGTAACCATTTTAGGGGTTAAATTTTCAGTTTTTCTAATATCCAATGAAAAGTTACTTTGATTGATATGAAAATTATCTAGCGGGGGGGGGGGGTTGGGGTCAGAGAACACAAAGCCAGACTTATTTTAATGTTTTGAGTTGCCATGGTAACTATTATTGGATTGAAAACGTTACTTTTTCCCTAATTCCTATTAAAGAACTATTGATTGATGTAAAAATTGATAATAGGGGTTTTTCTGGTTAGAACACCAAAAGAATTACCCTCATTTTAATGTGAGATGTTTCCATGGCAACCATTCAGGAGTTAAAATTACCAGTTTTTCAAAGATTCCACCTAAAATCCAGGAATCAACAGAATGTGTTATATCAAAGGGATATTTTGGGTTAGAAAGACCAAATATCCGGTGTAAAAATCCAGTAATCAACAGAAATATTATACCAAAGGGTTGTTTCGGGTTAGAAAGACAAAATATGATATCCATTTTTACTGCCCTGTTTTTCCATAGTACCCTATTTGCATTTTAAAATTTCAATTTTTGTCCAAAGTCCATTAAAAGTAATCCCAGTTACTATGCAAATGCTCTCCTAAGTGTATTTATAACAGTATGAACTCCATGTTCATTTTTGTTTAATGTTACCATAGTAACCATTTCAGTAACCACAGCTTTTTATTTTAAACCATGCATATTTTAGATCAGGGGTATCTTTTTTCGTTAACCAGACAAGAAAAGGCTACTTTACGAGATTCTGCCCATGAAGTGAATTTTCTAGTATTTTGATGTGTATACTTGCACACCTTTAATACCCAAGGAAACAGGTATAATGGACGACAGTGGGACTCAAAAGTTCTGTGACCTATAACCCGTTTCACTCTCAGAGTTGTATGTAAATTTTAAAAGTCGCCATGACAACCTGACAACAACATGGCCTTTTCAGCACTGAGACATACTGTAGCAGGGCTAAAAATTGGCCATGGCCCTTCTGCCGGGAGGAGGCATAATTTCTGTGTCATTGTGATTGATACATTATCAAAATGCAACGAGAATGCGTTTTTATTGGCCATTGTTTCCTGTGCCAGTCATTCAAGTACGTCAGTACAGATATTGAAACTTTGTTGCAAAGTTCCACCTCACGTCTTCGTAATTTCCAGAACAAAGTTGCCAAGCTGGGTTTGACTGCATTTATCTAGCTCGTCCCAAAGTGACGGACGGATCTTTCAACCTTTCAGCTTGGTGAAATACGCATTTATTGATTCGCCAAAGGCCTGTGGATTCGCTTATTTTTGCACAAGTGCTACATGGACATAGGAAAAAGTTCGACTCACCCTTGCCCTCTCGATTGTTGAATACAACCACGGTCCATCATGATGAGAGTTCTCGAATCAAAAACTCACAGTGTAGCCGTGCTCGAATACAAATGCCTTCTCATTAAATTACGTCATTCTTGATATACAATTGTTAGCATTCCAAATCTGTCACCCTGTTTTTTTTCAAAGTTTGGAGAAGGGCAGCATTTCCATCTGAATGATTGAACGACGTGAAACGCAAAATTCCATCGCATATTATCCGGCAATATGTACACTGTACGGTAGAAATACTGTATACGCTCCAGGTATGTATAACTATAAGCTTATACTCCACAAAATGGGCACAGGCGGCGTGAACTTTCTGAAAAGATTTCCTAAACGTCCTACTTGTTACCTTAGAGACTCACATGTGATGTCCTGAAAAGTATTCTCTGCAGTAATTCCAGTTTCTGTCAACATGCAAAGCTGAATGACACGAGACGTAGTGTGCAGACTACACATTCACGAGCACGTTTACTCAACTGCGCACGATCATATTGGCAGATTACACTGGCAAAAGAGTGCGCATGCGTAGTTATATTTGTAGCACAGATCTCATGGAAGCTCATGCCTTTGCTCTATTTCCATCCCAAAACTTCCTTGATTGCTTACAGTTAATGCACATGAACAAAATAAAACCAAGAACGTCAGCATAGGGAGAGGCTTTATGGTTTTCGCCACAACTACAAATGCCACGCTGAAGGTACGTTTACAAGGCCAATTACACTGGCATAGACTCTCCACAGTCGCTGTGCCTTGTTTTTACATGCCCACGACTGCCACGATGGGCCTGAATTCGAAGCCTACGCTGTGCAGCTCAGCAGCTGTGAGGAGGCGCTGCCAGACACAGCGACTGTCAGTTTTTGCAAGTATATGAATATTCATAAGGGTAGTGATGTCAAAAGGAACACCTAACTGGGCGGAGAGAATATATGTACGACAATTAGAAGTCACCCCTATTGACAAAATTAAAATAAACAACACCTCTTTTTCAGAATTCCCACAGCTTCAATGAACTGTTATTAGATTTCTATATAATACTTATAGCCCCTAAACTTGTAATAATAATAATAATAATAATAATAATAATAATAATAAAGCTAGCATACATTGCATTTTAGGCTGCAACGCTTACTCGACATGTGAAAAAATGTAGTCGAGATTGTACTTCTTCGAGAGGATTTTTGACAGTTTATTTGGTTTAGCTTGTGTTTTGATAACGGTATCCGGGTCGAACGAGTGATGTAATGCCATGTACGACATAAAGATGTTCATGTAATTTCATTATTATTTGCTTCAGAACATGGAACGGTGATCTTATCCAGAATATTCTTGTTGAACTTGAAACCTGGCTAGATATGTCTGCCTGCAAGATCTCTTTGTTGAAGGGCTTTCTTTGCAAATTTTATCTTGCTGTCAATGAAGAAAGAAAATGTGACATTAAAGGTTGTACGATACCTTGTAGATTCCTATCTCCTGGTTCTCAGATGTCAGGGGTACATATTTACTTATTACATTATTAGATTATAATGATACGTAGGCAAGAGTTTTAACCATTGGCAAAGAAGGTCATAATTATAACAGTCAAAAGATTTTCTTTTGCCTTGAAACAAAATAACATACGAATCTCATTTAGGAATGTATGTCGTTTTGATGTTTTTGTTAGGCGTTGATTCTATAGATGCTTATATTGTTACAAGATGAGAACGTTCCTTAAAACGTGTGGCGAGCCGATTACCGTATGTCAGCTCTGCAGAATATCATACAATCATTTAACAGCAATATCGAATACAGAAATGTAATTTTATTACACTATAGAAGAACACTACCTTATGTACGTTTGCTGTCTCCAACTGTCTCTAACAACAATCGGGCTCGCAGAAAAATGACTGCTCAGTTAATCAATACACGCAAATATGTCTAACATTTGTTATTGCCTTCAGGAAACACCATCTGGACAGGTTGGCAATCCCTTCGAACACGTTTCATCTAAGCAACAAGCTACTGGAGAAGCAGTTTTTATCGATGATATTCCTCCAAGATCAGGTAACCTAAGGCTGTTTAACCAATTCTCCTCGCATTCAATGTTAATTAGCATGAGAAGTTCTTCCGTGCCACCTCTGATGAACTGGTTATGATGCTACGTGAATTTCCGGAGATATTAAACCTATCGATTGTGTAGTCTTTGCATTTATTTAAAGTTCTACTCTTCACACGATCCGTAACATATCTGGTACTTTAACTCTGGAATTTCTTGTATTTTCTCTAGTATGTATCATGCCATGTAATCATTCTGTGTTTCCGTTTCAGATGAGCTTGCCGTGTGCCTCGTAACCAGCGAGAAAGCTCATGCCAGGATCATGTAATCTCTCCACATGCATTTTCTAACCTTTGTCAGTCATACTCTACTTTTTCTAGTGATGGAAATGTATTCCTTGATAGGTGTTAGCGAAAACAACATTAACAGTTCATTAGCACTGTTGTCGGCGACCCATCCATATCTGAAAAGTTATTTTTCGCCATTAGACGTGGTCGTTTTGGAAACGTTTTTCAACAGACTGTGATATTTGTTTTGCAAATGTATTTTTGTAATCTGGATATATTCAAATTATAGTGACAATTTAATATTCGGAATTTTGGAGATCCCCCTTCATGTATTGGCCGACTTTTTTACCAGTATTAGTGATCATCAGATAAATTGACACTTCTGTTTGTAATTTCAATACATGTTATTAAAATTGCTCCGAATTTGAAAACATATTTCCGCTTGTACTTCCACAATTATACTTCAAAGGCTAATGTCTAAAATTTATCTCAAGCTGTACGCTTGCAATCTGTCAAACATTTCAATGTTTTCACAGTCATTTTAATGTTTGATTAATTTTATCTTTGTCTTCTCAACCTATAGCTTTCAAATTATTTATCACTTTCAACAAATGATCAATATAACTTTTGTTTCAATCTTAGTAAAATAGCTTTTGTTTATTTTGTCGTTATTTTTGACCAAAATATACAAACTAATACAAATTCACGGGGCGATTCTGAGATGTAATTAGTTCATAAGCATTTGCTGCTCAAAAGTTCACTTGACAATTGAAAACAGGAGTAAATTTTACTTGTACTACCGATCATCAGAAACTCGGAATACCAAATTACATTTTTCTTTCGCATTCATAGATCCATTGACGCAACAGAAGCATTGGCACTCGAAGGTGTCGTGTGTCTGGTGGACGCCAGGGATATCCCTGGACAAAACAGGTTATCGTGTTTATATCAAGATGAAGAAATTTTTGCAGCAAATGAGGTAATACTCTAACAAACACAGACCACTGTCTTCCCCAAATTTGAGAAAAATAAAGAGTGGACATGATCAAAAGATAAAAAAATATCTGTAGATGTTGGAAAACACTAACAGTGCAATGTACAGAGAGTATAGAAAATGATCAAATGCAACCTTCCATCTTGTAATTGAAGTAAGACTCTAAGGTGAAATGTCGGTGACCTCTGCGATTTGAACACCATCATTCGAAACTTAGACATTTCGCGTTACCTGCTGACACATTTACAGCACATTGCTTGCTAAATCTAGCATCGCCAGAATCTGGAGCATCAGGTTTCCAATATTGCGGAGTAATGGTCCCATGAATAAAACAAAGACATTCTCCATTCACATCTGCGCAGAGGCAGTACACGTGTCCCAGTTTATTCCAGCCTTGTGTTCATTATTTGAACCAAAACCTACCACTTTTCGGGGCTTATAAAATAAAAAGTCAAAGGACGTTCATATAAAGGCTCCAAAACTTTATGATCGTAAATGAGGACTCGAATTAACCGCTTGAATCAAAACCTACCAGTTTTCTGAGGGATATAAAATAAAGTCCAGGGACATTTATATAGAGGATCCAAAACTTTATCATCGCAACTGAGGACTCGAATTAACAGCTAGATTACCTCCTCCCGCCCACCCTAGTGTAATTGGTCGATTGCAATATTTTAGTCTCACCGTAAGAGTTACACATTATGTAGGTACAGTTGTAGGGTCTACCTGATTAGTTTATGTGTTGTTAACGTTATATGGAACAAACATATACTTCCTTTTGGTCGTGCCACCAATGACTCAAATAATTGCTGCTATCACTTACGGGCAATGGTAGGTGTGAATGTATACCTCACGAGTTTATCTGTGATGATTTCATTACATTCTCCATCAACATGTTCTTTGGTCAGGTATACTGTGTTGGTCAGGTCATCGCTGCTGTTGTCGCAGAGACCAAAGAAATAGCAAGTCGAGCTGTAAAACTTGTCAAGATAGACTATGAAGAACTTGTTGCCATCTTCACCGTAGAGGTATGATTTCAACATTTTCATAACATATCTTTAACGACAAATAACATTTGAATTGGGTTTCTTAGTTATAGTGATAATTATTTATCTGACTGTTTTCTATATACTATGTAGGAGGCAATCGAAAATGATTCCTTCATCAGGCCATTACATGAAATGCATCATGGTCCTAGCCTTGAGGAGGGTTTTGCATCATCTGACAGTGTCATCGAGGGAGAAGTGAGACTCGGTGGACAGGAGCATTTCTACATGGAAACACATCGTTGTATCGTCATTCCTGACTTGGGAGATCAAAGTATTCACGTGATCGCTTCAACGCAGAACCAGTCGGATGATCAAGTATGTAGAATTATAGACTCAGTTACAATTTCGATAAAATTTTGTGTGCCTCTCAAGTTTAGGTGCTCCGCCCTACCCTTCCGCATCGCCTTTGCGTAACTGTCAAATAAGCTACTTTCCTCTTTTCCTTTATGCTTTCTATGATTTTTTTCGCCACACGCAGATGACAGTTATCTACTATGAATCAACAAGGTTATGCAATATGAACTTCTACGCTCTCTCTCTCTCTCTCTCTCTCTCTCTCTCTCTCTCTCTCTCAATAGATGTGATCGAGATAAGGCACACCAGGCCAGGGATAGAATGGAGATTTAACAAAGTTGACACTATTTTGGCTGGTTACAGGGAGATTCTTTAACTGAACTTGTAAAATCTCTTTTCGTTAAAACTTGGTTTGGCAACAATGGCATGTATTTCACTATGCATACTACTCTAACTTCACAATAGATGCATTACACAATGTGTTGTACAAGTCTTCTTCACGACTTCTACTCGCTATAAATAGGACACGTCCATGGATTTAGAGTTTCTCAAACACATTTCGCTTATTTGTGGCATTACAAACTCCCGCCAAAATGTAATGCCAGATCTTTATCCATCTATGCAGGCAACGATATCAAAAGCACTCGGCTATCCAGCCAATAAAATAAGGTTTCAGACGACACGTATCGGTGGAGGTTTTGGAGGAAAGGAGACCCGAGCTGCCCTCACGTCTGCTATCTGTGCTGTTGCTGCACACAAGTGAGTGTTGTTTCCCATGCATCAGGCAAGCATTCTCCCTCAACACTTCATCGTCTGTATTGTCTGGCAAAGGAATAATTCGATAGTTCACCCGCACCCAGCTCAAGGGGAAGGCACGAATGAATGGCAAAGGGAAAAGGAGGAACGAACAATGGTTAAGTTTACAGTGCGAATACGTTACCTGCTAGTGACAGGTCCAGCATTGTCTCTCTACTGAAATAGATCATTGTATATTAAGGCAGGTAGCGCCTCGAAATTTAAAGATTTAAACTTTTGCCTAACCTAGCCTCGAGGAAATTTACAACCATTTCCTTTTTAGTCCTACGGACACCGTCCGGGGGAACTTATAGGTTTGGTCATGTCCGTCCGTCCGTCCGTCCGTCCGTCCGTCCGCCCGTCTGTCCGTTCACGCAGATATCTCAGAGATGCCTGGAGAGATTTCATTCAAACTTGGTACAAGGATTACTTTATATGTCATACATATGGACGTCGATTTGTTTTGTGATACGATCCAATATGGCGGCCATTTTATTACGATTTTTTCATGTACAGAGCCATAACTCAGACATGTTTCAACCGATTTTATTCAAAATTGGTAAAGGACATTGACTGATGTCATACATATGCACGTCAATTTGTTTTGTGATACGATTCAATATGGCTGCCCTGCGGCCGCCCTGCGGCCATTTTGTAACGGTTTTTTCATGTACAGAGCCATAACTCAGGTATATCTCAACCGATTTTATTCAAAGTTGGTACGAGGACATTGACTGATGTCATACATATGCACGTCACTTTGTTTTGTGATACGATTCAATATGGCTGCCCTGCGGCCATTTTGTTACAATGTTTTCATGTACAGAGCCATAACTCAGGCATATCTCAACCGATTTTATTTAAAGTTGGTACGAGGACATCGACTTATGTTATACATATGTACGTCGATTTGTTTCATGATATGGTCCAATATGGCCAAATGGTGGCAATTTTGTTATGGTGTTTTTCATGTCGAGAGCAATAACTCTGACAAGTCTCAATCGATTTTATTCAAAGTTGGTACATGGACATTGACTTATGTCATACATATACATGTTGATTTTTTAGACAGTCAGATCAAATATGGCTGCGTGGCGGTGATTTTTGTTTCGAATTTCTCATGTACAGAGCCATAACTCAGACATATTTCCACCAGTATCATTCAAAGTTTCTACACGGGCATTGACCTATTTCATAGATATGCACTACAATTTGTTTCACGGCATGTAGCACTATCATGTCAATTACTGAAGTTTCATAGTTAGGCTGATATGTCAAGAAAAAGTGCATCAAATTTCATGACACTTGGTGCAGATGTTAAGCTCACATTTGTTTAACAGTGAAAAAGACATTCATCAGTGTCATTTTAATTAATTTGTAATTGAATATGTAATAAACTTTCCTCATTAGAGTGATATATCCACAAATACTGCGTCAATTTTATGAAACTTGATACAGATGTTGATCTCATAGTGTTGTAAATACTGCATCAAACTTTATGAAATATGGTACCGGTGATAATCTGTTAGTGTTAGGATAGTATGCAAAAATGTTTGGCAACACCCTGTCGATTAATTCCTAGTTGACTCATTTAATGACCTTTTGTAATTAGGATGGTGGCCTACATCGGTTTTATGTTTTCACCACCATGGAACTCATTCTTGGCCATTGAGCGCCATCTGTATCAAAGTATCTTTATCACAGACCTAATTAATGAAAAGGACTCTATCCTCTCTGAGGACTTGTAATTAAAGTACCCATTAACAAGTGGGGGGCTGTGTCATCAACGATGACTTGTTAAATCAAGAATGAAAACCAAAGGGTCACAATGCAAAATTTAGTGTGAGAGAGACAAATTGCCGAATATTTACCAAAACTTGAAATTCAAAATGGTACCATTTCTGAGGCAACTCTGTACAGAAAAATGATGCTGTCGATTATCAGAAATATATGCCGATGAAAACTTCATTCCATGAACTCCAATATGAGTCATCACGATCGGTAGACCAAAATGTATTGCAAAAGTTAGTTATTAAATGGTGAATGAGAAATAGTCCCTAAATACCCAATGTGCTTCAGATTCCGCTGTGTAATTGATACATTTTCGGTGCATGACTGGTTTAAATGTCAAATAGAAAGATGGGACAAATATTTCAGCCATCGAATTAAACATTTCGAGGGAACGAAATAATTAGATAATTATGCAGCTTCAGTTTTTGAAGCAACTGTGCCTAGTTGCACTTTTTAACCGCTTAATATTCTGTGACGTTTATGGTCATTTGTATTAACTTTTGTGTTTGCCACCATCATTCGTGATGTCACATTTCTATGACTCAAACCAAACTGTAGAACATCTACCATTAGTAACATTGTACTTTCTCTGCAATAATGTAGGACAAGGAAACCAATTAGGTGCGTGTTGGACCGTGAGGTTGACATGAGAATAAGCGGAGGAAGACATCCTGTTTTGTGCAAATACAGGGTCGGGTTCTCTTCGCTTGGTCATCTGGTGGCGCTCGATATCAATATCTATTTCAATGCCGGACATTCTTCGGACCGATCACCACTGGCAAGTATAAAGCCCTTTGACCAAGATATTTTACATAAAGATTTATTCAAACTGCTCTTTAACTCTCAATGAAACATAGTAGAACTTGTGTAGTGAGTACCCCCTTTGATGATGAATGATATAATACTGTTGTACTTTTCTGTCCTATTCAAAAAACAGGTTATTAATGACAGTATGATTGGGGTAACAAATGCTTACAGCATCCCTAACGTCGGGGTCAAAGGCTATGCTTGCAAAACAAACTTGCCCTCAAATACGGCTATGAGAGGATTTGGTAAGCCACAGGGGATGATGATTGCGGAAAGTATAATAAGCAAGGTTGCTGCCAACTGTGGATTACCGGATTTCAAGGTATGTTGGTTTTTGGCAAAACAGTTCTTTTCCATAAAGCATTCTTCTACTATATGAATCTTTCGGTCATAGATGATAACCATGGTTATATTGAAGCGCGACTTCGAGATTTGCGTATTCCCAAAATTGTAAGGTCTCCTGCCAAGATATCTAAAAATTAAAAATGACGTTGGTATTCTAACTTTACGTTTAAACTTGTCAGTCCCACCCACAGCAAATGCAATGAATTCCGGCCTATGCCGACAATGAAACTATGTGCATTGTTCTCTGCTAAGGTGCGAGAAATCAACTTCTTGTCCGAGAACGAGATCACACTAAGCGGACAAAAGCTTAAGTGTAGCAAGATCCAAGAATGTTGGGAAGAATGTATAGAAAAAAGTTGTTTCCATAACAGACTCCAAGACGTTGCCGACTTCAATGGGTAAACGAATTATCGTAATTTTTTTCCCTATTCAAAGTAGTGGAAGTTTGCTCTCAAAATGAGATGCAATGCTTTTCCGCAAATGTCCCAACGAAGTTTTCAGTGAAAAGCATGATTTTTTTCCTTATTGCACTGACATAGATAATTGTACGTATATAAAGTCTCTGTAATCTGTGATAAGGGCTTTTATAGATAAAGTAGAAATATATGTTAAGTTTTCTGGTCATAACATACTTAGCAAAGGTAGAACGCACCTCGGGGGCAGATATTCGGACTCACAAATTTTTACAATCCTTTTCTGATATACCACTTGCGGGGTTCATTTTAAAGCCCTTGGTATATTTTCAGCTGCGTTACATGTAACACAGGGATTGTGGCCATTTTGAATTTTTAATGTCGGTAATCTTGGGTTTTTGTTTCTCTAGTACAAACGTTTGCACGGTGACCAACATTTTTTATTCTTGACGTTGAAAGGGAATGGTTGAAAGATTCTTAAAGGAAAGTTTGAGCAAAAGTTTAAGTCTTTCACTTTCGAGGCGCATACTACCCTAAACCCATTTTGAAATCGTTCGATTACTGACAGACGTTCAGTCTACCCTGATGTTTCTGTTGAATGTTCGACTCGAT
>LD361664.1:23872-62286 GCA_001465055.1 Ptychodera flava | reverse complement strand
TTACAAACATCATGAAAACTATACATTCGATAGATATTGATCTTAATCCTTGGTATTAATTAAAATTAACTCATTTGCTAAGCGTTTTATAATTGCTTTCTTTAGTTTAAGTGAATTATATCATTTTTATTTATTTCTAACGACGCCATTTTAACGTCCGTTTCCATGGAAACGAGCGTGGTGACCCCCATTTTTTATTTCATTTTTGCACTTGCACAACTTCAAAGAATATTTGTGCAAAGTTTCAAGAAAATGACACCACAACTTAATTTTGACGTAATTCGTAGTACTTCACCTTAAGAGTACTAGTTATCAGAGTACGTACAAGTTTGAATGGTCGTTCCTTAAGTCAGAACATGCAACACTGTAAGCTTGCATTCGCATGTGAATTGAAATATGTAAAGTTGGAGTTTTTCTGTCTCAACCTGACCTGAGTGGAATGGTATCATACATGTAATTAGACATTTCTCATACGATGTATTTTGGCGCTGTTGTAGTCGTTTGCACATGCGCGCTACGTCTGAAATCCACAACTATTCAGCTCTACATTACTCACTGGCGACGGCATCGATAGGTAATACCTGGCGTTTGCTGTTAGCTGTTTTGACTTGTCAACCAGGTACGTATCATTTGCAGGTGAAATATTTAAAGCCTCCAGTATAACATTTGGAATGGCCGAAACAATGTTTTTCTTTTCTTTTAAAGGTCCACACGTTTTTCCAACCCAGCCAAACGAACAGTCATTCAATATCATATATATTCACCACCCTCTATCACCGAAAACCTCTTTTTCCCCGTTACTTTGCTCTTTCTCCCTTCCTTCAAAAATCGATGTCAACATTATTAACATAGCACCTTTTAATTTTACCTATCATTATTTATCCTCGCTTTATACTGTTGAGCTATTTGTAATTTAGAAATCTATTTAATCAAGTCATCATTCTCAACTAGCTTACGCACATATTGTGATGGCTGAGTATCTACTATTGTGTTGAAATGTGACTTTGTCAAATAAACTTTAGAAGCCTTCATTAGTATGACTTGTCGGTTTTAAACTAAGTTCTACTCTGAAGATATATTGCTTTGTGATTGATTACATGTCACCAAATTTTCTTACGGTCAGAATATCTTTTGGCATCGGAAAATGTAATAAAGAAACTCCCGAATGTGCTAATGTTACTGCATTTCACTAGAAGCTAAGCTCTTGTTTATTTCATTGCTGATGTAGAAGAGAAATTTAAGATTTACATAAAAGGGGAAGTGTATACGAAAAATTGGCTGGAATGTGATGTTGACAATATGACCAATTTTTTCTACCGACCAACCCGTTATTTGTGAGTTTGATCAGATATCTTCACTAATAGGTACGTTTACTCACATTAGTACACGTAAAATTATAATAACAGTTGTTATGATTTCTAAGAGCAAATATTTTTTGCCTTAAACAAGGAAAGCTTCAGAAGAGAGAAGTCGATAGTCGTCGTCAATGATGTTGTAAAGGTCGCTGGAGGACAAAGTTTGGTGTGATATCACCAGTCAATTTATTGTAACTCTTCATTAACTTCTGGACTATCCCAACAACAAAACCATTTTTTAAACTCAAATTGGTTCAAATGTATTAGGTGACTTTAACAAGTTGTTGATCACATTATAAACCCTTCCCTTCCTTTCCTCCGCACTTGTCTACAGCATTCTTGCACAATATTCCATGAACAAACAAGTTAACATGGAGTAAAGCCAAATGCAAGCACTTTTCGCCGATAGTCCTGGTCCGTTAATGTCTCATTCAACAGTTTTTCGTTCGAAAATTGATCTGGAGTACAAAATGACTTTAAATTCTTCACTAGCAAAGCACTTGAAACTATATATTAGCTTGGTGAATATTCAAAACAATGTATGATTTGATAGTTGATGCAGAGCACGATGGTAAGTGGTCAATTCTACGCTGATTTTGCCACGTATGCCTTCAATGACCCTCGCTCAGAAACGTAAAAATTGGTAGGGGCAAAAGCAATTTTGTTATATGATGTATTCACGTATCGTCATAAATTGCAATCCCCACCCTATGCTACATAATACGTTTCATTAAATGATGTAAAATAACGTTTTAACAGGAAATTTACTCGGTTGATGTATCCAATGAATGCAATATTTTTGTATTATTTTGATAAACTAATCGAATTTGACTGCGATGACTCAGCAAGAACAAAATGAGCGGAACCCCAATGCATGTGCGGGTAGTCGACACAGTCGTCACAATTTTGAACTAACTCTGGCTTACGGATATCTTATCATGACAATGAAGAGTTATCAACTAATTGTTTGGGATATGCGGCTTTGTTAAAAATTCTTTGGATGCCGTCATTATCATTTGGAATAGTCAACATCACATTCTGACCAATTTCTCGTGTACACTTCCCCTTGTATGTAAATCTTAAATTTGATAGATTTTCGACGGACGATGGGCAAATAAAATATTTTTGTTAATACAAGGAAGGCATGATGCACTTGACACGCCAACCTCCTCACGGGGTTGTAAGACGTTATGACTGAAGGTCACCGATCAAGAATACAGAATTGCAGACGATGAGACCTTACGACATTACATTACTGCTGATAACTGACAATGTCACTTGTTCAATCATGTAATTTTCTGCAGAATTGTTGTAAAGCAAAGTTTAGTCGCGATGCGAATTGAAGTACTTCACCTCTCTTTTTAAGATATCTGAAGCAAAACCTCGACAGCAACATGTGATAGAAATATTATGCGAGCTACCCTGTTCGTATGTGTAGGTGGCTTTCAACATCATCTTAACTGTCGTGACTTATTCCCGCCCTCACGACGTGAATCGAAACCAAACGTTAACCCCTGCTGAATATAGTGATAAAAATATGATAAGATCATCCTGTTTATCTGCCAAACATTTCACCGCATGCACCCGTCGTCAGGAGTCTTTGCTATTTACTCAGGTGTAAAGACACAGGAGACCACATCACTTACTTGTTTGTAATTGCCAAGGTGCACTGAAACATGTCATTCATCCGGACGTAATATAGAAAAAAACTGTCGTGACCTATTCCCGCCCTCACGACGTGAATCGAAACCAAACGTTAACCCCTGCTGAATATAGTGATAAAAATATGATAAGATCATCCTGTGACATTTCACCGCATGCACCCGTCGTCAGGAGTCTTTGCTATTTACTCAGGTGTAAAGACACAGGAGACCACATCACTTACTTGTTTTTAATTGCCAAGGTGCACTGAAACATGTCATTCATCCGGACGTAATATAGAAAAAAATTGTAAGCCTCCTGTTGCTTCATCCATTTCCATGATCCAATTTGTTTCAGCTGAAAATATCTCAGGATATGTAGTTTTGATCATCGCTCATATTTATAGTTGTCGACATTGGTTTTCTGTACGATGCGGTAACCGCAAGTTAATACATTTAACTGTATTCGCTCTATAACTTCTTCATAACCACAACGTTCACACAATTAAAACACATCATTCTTATGACCTCCTCCAACAATTCACTGAAGGCATTAGAGTATGTACGAGTGTGACTGATCATTCCTTAAACCAAAACAGGCAACTCTGTAAGATGGCATTCCCAAGTGAACGGAAATAAAGAAATTCAGTTTTTCCGGAAGTTTGAATTGAATCACTTTTTATTGAGGGTGGGGATTTGCCGAGCGGTTTTGACTGCGATGCATTCGCTAGGTGACTGTGTATCGTACGCTGTGGCTTCGAATCCGATTGAAAATCTGAATTTTTTCCCCTTGGTTGATAGCTCTTCTGGTGAACAGAATTACCCCGGGGCTGTCTTTCGCCCAGTAAAGCGATGTATTCAATGCTTCGTTAAAGTTTGTGTGCGATGTATGATAGCGAGTATGTGAGTGCGAGTACCTCATGAACTCTACAACGTGTGTGGAGGGGATTTGGCCGAGCGGTTTTGATTGCGATGTGTTCGTTAGATGACTACATACCGTATGTTGTGGATTCAAATCCGATCGAAATCTACTGAATTAATACATTCCTCCCTTCCATATGCGCTTTCCTTGGCACTTAGGTGCTGTATATTTTGAATACTATTTCATTAAGGTAGCAATTTAACATGAGTAAAGCCAAACGTCAACTATTTTTGCTGATTGCCCATCTTATTTGTGCCGAAAAATGATTCAGTCGCAATATAATTTAAAAGTTGTTTTAGAGCAGAGTGATACGTGATCCTTACTACGCCGTTTTTGCCAACGTAATTGATACGTCATGTGAAAGGGACGAAAAACATCCTTAAAAACAGCTGTCGTTCCCTCGAATTCAATCCCGATGGAACACAGTTATTGCTCTTCAGACCTGTCGATTTCCCAGTTCTCTTAATTTGCGATTTTATCTCTTGTAAATAGGCGTAATACAACCACAATATTCACGTCAGTTTGGCAAGAATGTAACACTTATTAAAAAACAGATTCCAACATAAATCGTTTGTGTTGAGGATAGAGATTTTTACGTGACTAATCTGTATCTGTTTTCCAGTTTCGAACTCTCAAGAAGAGGCTGACCATGCAACAATGCAAAACCTTTTCTACAACGGTGTTTAAACTTTTTATAGTCTTTGCAATATGGACAGTTTGAAAGATTTAATCATGTGGTTTATCTAATTCTGCATCCTGAAAGAGTAAGAGAAATCAAAAATTGCAAACTGAAATAAGGGATGTTGAAAAATTACACTACAGATTGGTGTCGATTTAATATATCACTCGGATGGATTTTCAACTGACGGCAGGCAACTCGAACTGTATAGTTAATATAAATTACGGCTAGTTTTCAATCGGCTTCGAAATCACAGCATACGGCATCCAGTCACCTAGCGGAGAGGCAACAGACAGAAACGCTTCATTAACCGGGCTGAGATGTTACATTTTTCTACCTGCGACCGCTCCACACGTTGTAACGAATGCATGATGCACTTGATACAACAACCACCTCTCGATGATGTATGGCTAAAGGTCACTGATCAAGAATACACCAGCTTCAGCTGGTGACACCTTAAGCAATTATGTTACTTCTATTAACTGACAAAGTCACATGTTAAATCAGTTAATTTTCTGCAGAAATGTTGTAAAGCAACGCTTAGTCGCGAGGGGAAATGAAACACCACATTGTTCTTTCTAGGATATGTTAACAAATACCGTGATAGCAACATGTAATATAAAGATTGTGCGAGTGGCCCAATGCGCGTGTGCAGGTTGTTTTCAACATCGTATCAGCTGTCGAGACCAATTCAAACCGTCATGAAATGGATCGAAACCAAAAGTTGAACCTTGATGAATATAGTTACCGAAGTTTTAAAAGGTCACCCTGTTGACCCTGAAATTCCCTCAGTGCACCAGTCAGAAGGAGTCGTTGCTATTTACTCAGGAGTAAAGGCATAGAAGACAAGATTACTTGCGTGTTGGTTATTGAAAATGTGTGCAAACGCATGTCATTCATCCAGACACAATAGAAACAAGAAATTGTAGGCCTTTTTTGATCTCATCGATTTTGTTCAATTCGGTTACTCGATCGTATTGACCACCTATTTTTCAAGCTAAAAACTCTAAGCATCTGTGGTTTGGATCATTGCTAAAATTTCAATAATGTTTTTATAGTTATATGCATTTGTTAGCTATACGATACTGAAACTGCAAGTTCATACATCTAACTCTGAAAATAGAAATAACAACATACCTTTGATGTACCTGCAACCATTATTGTTCAGTCAGTAAACAACCTCTTAACAAAAACGTTCACAAAATAAAAACCGTCATTCTTTTGTCCTCCTCCCAAAATTCATTTTGTGACTTATCTGGCAATTGCTTTCAACATTTCTATCCGTTTTTTGGTTATATCTGTTAAATATTTCAACTAACACACGTCTTGCTAAACAAAAATAGCATTTTATAAGGCCCACTGACTTTAAAATTGAAAACTAATGAAATGTGTATAGTACCATACGGAAATAAGGGTTTAACTGTCCTTGAAAACAGATACGTTTGTGATGAATGTGAAATGAGGCTTCACAGCAAGCTACAAAATAATATATTTGAATGAAAAATCACCGCTAGTGCAGAGGCATGTTTGTGAAATTCCAAATTCTTTAGAATGTCTTTCCAAAAGATGCGTTGTAATATGGTAATGATAAAACCAAATGCTGCCGGTGAATCTTTGTCTGTCAGTCTAATCTAAATTAGTACAGCGGGTTTAGAGACTACTACTGGATACAGACAAGCATTTCTGAGGTTTGGATATGACATCAGTGCTATGAAGTTAAACAAAAAACATAAATCAAGACGATAAGCAAAACAGGTAAACATGGCTACAATCAAGACAGTGGTCCCGCCCCTACTACATTTTTAGTCCAGAGCAAGGGTCATTGGAGGTATACGTAATCAGAGTATGTACGAGTATAAATGATAATTCCCCTTGTCAAGAGTCCGTAGGTTGGCATTCCCATGTGAATATATGGACATGTGTAAAATGATAGTTTTTCGTTCAAACCTGTACTGAATCTTATCATGCGTTGGGGTATATTTCGGGTCGGTGTTGCAATCGTTTGCAAGCTATGTAGTATGTTAGTTCTCTGTCCTCATTGATGTTATTGAAGGAAGAAATGTGATATCATTAAACAGTTTGCATTTTCAAGTCATTGCAAACCTTTTGATTTTTTGTTTGTTTGTTTTTTTGTTTGCATATCCAAAACGACAAATACCATGCTGTTACACTCGAATTGAATTGAGATGTTTCAGGTAGCTTAAAAATTTCACTGATCCGTCCCTTCCATTCATTTGCACTTAGCAACTGCAATTTGTTACGTATATTATGTCCCCGAACTAACAACTTAACATGAGAAAAGCCAAATGTAAGTAGCTACCATTCAAGTCAATTAATTGGATTTTTATGTCTTGTTTGTAACGCAACAACGCTTCAGTCGCAAAGTGATCTTCTGTTCAATATGGCCTTTAGTTATACGGAAGCAAAGCGTCTGAAAACATATACCCTAAACAAATAATGCTATAATTTCATTGTAATTTCAGAGCGCGGTCATGTGATACTCGGTCCATACATTGCCTATTTTCCCACAGTCGCCGAGCCATCATACGATAGAAGAGAAAGAAAATCCTTATATAAAGCTATAATTTCCTCGAATTCAACCCCATGGAACACAAATACACTTTACATCAAGTGAAATGCCTGTAAATTTCAGGGACCGATACGATTCATGTGCGACATCACGACTAAGTAAACTATGCCAAGCCGCACCATTTACACACGTTTGACGAGAATGTAATGACCTATTTCATCATAAAACCTTTTACGGATCAAGGCTAGAGATATCTCCGTGACTAATTCGTACCTGCTTTCCCGTCTTGAAAATTTTCTCATACCATGGAAACGGTGAAGGCTGCAGGAGGCAAGGAACGTTTGCCATATGCGTTTTGCCCATGACAAAAGTGGTTAACCAATGCATGCAACAACGCAATACATGTACCTTTTCTACAATGGAATATTCCACTTTTTATGGTATTGTCAACCTTAAAAATTGAGAATATATAATGATATATTTAATTCTGCGTCCTTAACATTAAATTGCCTTCAATAATTTAACACATTTGTGTTTCATACGTTATACTTTCAGACCTACGCTAGGCATGTTAGCACTGTATGTTTTTTCGTTGTCTGTGGTGTAATAAGGTTCCTTTAAACTGCTGCCACTGAGCCGTTTATGACCATTCTAATTAGAAAATCACTGATTATATTACTGCAACTGTTCACATCTACCACATTTGGATTTACTATTTGAATATACCGGGCAATTGTCCAGCCCGTTCGAATTGGAAAGTAGCATAACTTTTTGACGATTATTTGTAAATAAAGAATTTAATACCCTATTCAGGTTTCATATCAATATTTAGGATGGTTACGAATGTGTGAAAGAGTAGATAGTATCGAATCGCAATCGGTTTCCATGTACAAAGTGGTCTCCAATCCAGCCACTAAATATCTGCTTATGTAGACAGAAGTCCAACAGATCCATTGGTTAAGTACAAGGTCTACACCCATTAACATTTGTATATTCCGGGGTATTCTTATAATGCAGAAAAAATGAAACTAAAACTGATTGATTATGGCCTCCAATTATAGGATCCCTAAAGTCATTTGAAAATAACTCCGCATCCTTGTTGTTGTGTATCACCCAGTGTTACGAAGATAGTCTATCTCATACAAAGGATACAATTGCACCGGGTGTCATAGCACCAGCAAAATTATCAATCATAACAACAAGATCTCAATTTTATAAGTCGATATGAATACAAACCCCATTGGCGACAAACTTTTACGTTTTATGAGGATGTTTATGAAATTTGGACGCAACATGTGTTTGAATGATATAAGAATAATAAACGTAGTCAACACTTATTGAAGGAACATTGAGGATTTTTCGTTATGAGTTTGCAACGAGCCACAGTGACGTTCGGATATTAATTTTTACGTTTAAATTTAATATCAAAAGCTGCATTGAAGGTTATAATTGGATGTATCATTTTATTTTTAATTCATATCTATCGTATGATCAAAGCCACGCCTTAAAGGTAATGTTTAAAAAGCCATTCTAGAATAAAAGGGATAGGAATCCAACGGACAAGAAAGGAACACAACAGACAGGAGGACAGAACGACAAACAAATAACCCAAGACAATAGGAGAGCGAATCTCGGGCGATGGCACCTGTTAAGTCTATGTGGTACCATAGTCAATACTTTGAAGATTCCCTATACCTCTCAAACAGCCAAGACGAGATAATGAGATAAACAACATCAAAAAACGAATAGTAGTACCACATATCACTCAGAGTGTTGTAATAGTTAGGAACACTGTAAATGAAATACACTCAACGATAGATATGTAAAACACTGTCAAATATGCCCGCCAAAGGTGGTTTGAAATGCTATCGTTATCATTGATATCAAGGGAAATTTGCATAATATCAATTCTCATTTGTGATAACTTTGCTTTACTTCTTGATTTTTCACCTTTCTGTGTTGTCTTTTGTCTCTGGTAACTTTAATTACCTTTATAATTTGTACAGAGTTTTCATCCGAAAAGCCTCTAAGTGATTTCAATTCGTCATGTCGGCTGAATTTTCAAAATTGATCGTCCGCTTATCCGACAGAATCAATAACGGTAAGAACAACCATTATGGCGTTTGTTTTTTAATTTTAAACTCGTCATTGACAAACTATCAATGAGAGAAATTATCGTGTACGCGCGCACTCAACGTAAGTTTTGGCGAAAAAGTGACACGCTATAATGAAATACAATGGAGTACCTTTGGGTACGGTCCGCAGTATGTACTCCATTGTTTCCAAAAGTAATAAAATTGCTTATCTTTCTCTTGCACTAATTTTACCCCTGTTTACCATGACACAATTGCCGTGGAAATAAAATCGATTGTACTCACCTGCAAAAGTTAACCACTATTGGTCTTTATCTGAGCAATCCGTGCTCTTCTGATAATTGCGATGATTTCGAACATAATTTGTAAAATAGTTTTCTCTGCAAAGGGGAACTGTTAGTTGTTGCTAAGTATGAAGCCTCAAATATAACCGAATGCTATTTTTAGGTTTGATACGTTGTTCTTTCTTTTCATTCACATTCGTTTTTAGATCACTCCGTACCTTGAAATTTATGATGTACTGAGTCACGTAGAGAAAAAGTCACTGAGAGTACCTAAAATAAAAGTCGAATCAAAATGGATGCAGATTTTGCTTGAAAACTTACCACACGTGATTATTTCTATTAAATGCCAGTGATCTTGATAAAGCTGTTGACGTATTTTGCCCAATACAGCACGTGAAACGGAATTTTCCGTTTGAAAATTATAGCATTATGACAAATAACATTTTAACGACTGTTTTATAAACTCCGGATGACTAAATAATATACGGTAAATAATGAACTTTTGCATAGTGCGTTTGTGTATAAACACGTTGGCTTTCCTCAAATTTTGTAATGTTTCAATATTCTCTGAATATCTCTACATAGACACATTCGACAAAATGAAGATATTATGTTCGTCGAAAATTGGTGAAGGAAAATTACAGTCGATCACCAAGCCTTCGGGACTGTTACTAGAGTTGGTATACATTGGAGCAATATCAAAAGATGATCCAGACTTTCTCGTTGAAATACTTGAAGAAGCCGGAAGAAGTGATTTGGCGAGGGAAGTGGAGGATTTCGATCCTTCCGATGGTATGTATCGTGTTATTGATTAATTAAAGAAATTATTAATACCAATATCTCAATTTGCCTGTCGTATACTCCCAGGATTATGAAAGAGACATCAGATTTACATATGCTATTGAAAGAAAAGATGGTTTCAGAATAAAATATCTGTAACTAATATTGTAATTGGAAATGTTCTCCGTTGTCGATTGGAAACTAGGCAATGAAATAATACAACTGTATATTACAATGCAATATTAACGTTGACTGTGCCAAAATATCCGTCCATCCATCGATCCACCAACCCACCCGTCTGTCCGAACATACATACATACATACATACATACATACATACATACATACATACATACATACATACATACATACATACATACATACATACATACATACATACATACATACATACAAATAACACAGCCTGAGTGTTCCTAATAAACACATATTACTGCTCTCTCAATAGACGATGATTAAACAACCTTGCTTCATGAACGCGACGAGAGCCATGCAATTTATGGAGAAGAACCATCGACACGAAACATAAGAAATTCAGTTAGCTATATCGCTTTTCGAAGCCTATTTTCCAGATGTTCTAATGATTTGATTATAGATTTCACTTTTTTGTTCATTTGCCATACATTTGTTTAAAGCCACAAATTAACGTTCACTAACACTTACGTTAATCATAGTTGTGGCAGCAATTCAACAATTTATAAAACGATAGGAATTTTACCATATATTAGCCTTGACTTTATTGATACCTATTATGCATAGTTATTACACAATTTGATAATGCATCTTTTGAGGAGATTTGTTATGATAATTTTAATTTCAAAATTACATTGCAGAACGGCAAGACAGTCCGTCAGTAATGTTAAGTTAAGCAAGTGGTGATCAAACGCTGCATCATCCTTTAATTATGTAAGCAATCTAGCCTTCATAAATGTAATAATCTCCATAACTGTAACGTCAACCATAAATGTGATAAAATGCGCCCATAAATGTAATATCGCCCATACAAGTTACACAAATCAACCATGAAAGTAATAAAAACACCAACAATAATTGTAATAAATGGAATCCCATAAATGTAACACTTGCCAATCATAAGTATAATAAATCTATTTTGTCATCACATTTGAAGAATTATCCCTTCATTATTTATCCATGAAATAAGGAAAGCAGCTCCACACATTGTTCATATCTTAATTGTTTGCGTTTAGTGTCATTTGTATATTTTATGAAAGTATATTTTACATTTCGCTGTTTTGTGTATGGAACTAATTGGCCACAGGGAGACACAACTGTAATATTGTGTCAGTACAGTCTCTTCTACTCTAGAGGGGACAGACTGTACGCTGATTTTCGATAATTTACCATACTTTCTTCACCAGTCAGATCGAATTCATCTTCAGTAGATAAATTGTGTTTAATAATTCGATAGATTGTACTCCTATGTTATCCCTCTTGAAGTGTGCATATGCTAATTTTGTTTCACTGATGTTCCAGATAGTGTTCGCATCGTGTTTACTTGATTGACATATATTTTCCAGCCAACATATTTTTGTGTCGTACATTTCTGTTATAAGGTTGTATATTTCGATGTTCTTTGTTCTGAATCGTCTGTTGTAACTTTGTGTGGTATCACTGGTTAACTAGTTATTTTAACGCTTCCTTATTATGTCAGCATTAATGTCTTGAACTGCTTTTCCACTTCCTTTATCGAACGTTTGATTGGTACCTCGTCGTTTTCAGATCGTGTTCCCAATGTATTCTATTCTATCTTTCAGAAAGGAAACCTAGTTTCAGGAAAGTATGCAATAACATTACACTAGTCTTATTAAAGTTTATTATTTACTCAGGGCATTGATAAACAAATGATCATATACACAAGTTCAAGTTTCTTACATTTGTTGATGAGTTTTATTAATTTATGGTTAATTTTAGTGTATTACATTTGTGGTTACGGGTTGTTACTTTAATAGTTGGCTGTTGTATTACCTTAAGTGGTCAATGGTTGTTAATATTACAGTTATGGAGATAATTATATTTATGGAGGTTACAAGCACCTTATCCACTGAAGATACCAGAGTGCGATGAAGTTCATTCGTCACTTTTTGGGAACAGTAACAATATAATGTTATATTTAACAATGCCTAAATTTACAATAAAAATCTAATTCACGCTCTTTAAACCCTGGGATAAGGCACAGAAACATACAAGTGGAATATGAATACTGAAAAAAGGGTCCACCTAGCCGCCCATTATTCGAAATCTCAACCGTGATTGGGCGGAACAAGAACTTAAAGCAAGGCAGATGTATCTTATCAAGTTGTTTCATCCTTCAGTAACGCAAGGTTTGATGCTGGTATTTCAAAGAGAGTGAAATTTACAAAAGGTGAATTCTCTTAGATATTAAGGATATTTTAAGGGTTGACTCGTTTTCACTTGAGCGTGTATGGTGACATCTGTTAAACTTTAATATGATAATTACAACCAATATTTCTTTAATGTAACAAATTAAGAGTGGAAATCACTCATAAAATGACAAATAAACGTTTTGATAAAATAAAAGTCACAGCAGCCGTCGCTGATGCGTGTTACGATTTTTTCCTGATCGAGCTCTGAATGAAGAAATTGAATGATTCATCTTTTTCCTCAGTCCAATTCTAAACCTGTCGTATCAGAACCTGAAGCTTAACAAAAGTCGGCAATTCAAAACATATAATTTAATGATTTGACCCTTATCGTTATTCAAACGTACCGAAACCTGTCGTATCAGGCTCCAGATTTCCTAACAGGTAAACAGCATTAAGGTAATTTAACCCTTTGAACCTTGTCGCTGTAAAACATAATAATGTTATGACGCAGCGAAACATGCATGTCATAGGCAACTGGGCTCATCAATTTTAATAAAGAGCTTAATCTCTTAACACTTGCCACAGGTCCCTACAAAAAACAAAATGTCAACAAGTAGCTAGAACAGTTGACCCGAGCATAAATAATTAAACGCAAAAAATAACCAAACAAAATTACCGTTTCCACTTAAAGGATGACTCGTGTTTATGCCGTAGAACTCGATTACCAAACATTCTACCTATGAAGATAGTCACGCGAACAGAGACAGACAGACAGACAGACAGACACATCGACCTTCTCTGTAATCTTAATTACGCATCTTTCGAGGAGATGTGATATAATAACTTGAATTTGAAGATTATGTTGCAGAGGCCAAGACTGTCGTATGATCGAGCACTGCATCATTTCAACTATGTAAACAACTTATCCACTGAACATGACAGAGTGCAATGAAGTTTATTTGTCACTTTTGGAAACAGTAACATAAGGTGTAATATCTTTCTATGCCTGAATTTACAATAAAAATCTAATTTACGCTCTTTAAAACCTGGGATAATATTTTGATGCAATAAAAATCAAAATCAAAATGAAACATTAAGAATTCAGCGGTACTATGCGCCTCGAAAGTGGACGACTTAAACTTTTGTTCAATTTTTCCTTAAGGAACCTCTAACTATTCTCTTTCAAAATCAAGAATAAACATCGGGGATTACTGAGCAAATTCTAGTACTAGAGAAACGAATAAGCCAAGATTACTCTATATTTAAAGTTCAAAGTGGCTGCTGTCCCTGTGTTAACTCTATGGAGAAAAATAAAATTGTCGATTTTCGAAAATCTCAACCGATGAAAGGTTTTCTTAAACCAAGAGCTTAAAATAAACGCACACAAGTGATAGATCAGTAAGGAACTGTAAAAGTTTGAGAGTCAAAATATCTGTCCCCGAAGGGCACTCTACTTTAATGATTTGACCCTTATCATGATTCCCACGTACCGAAACTTGTCGTATCAGGCTCCAGATGTCCTGACAGGTAAACAGCATTAAGGTAATTTAACCTTTTGAACCTTGTCGCTGTAAAACACGATAATGTTATGACATGAAAGAATTGCTTAACACGCAGCGAAACTTGCATGTCATAGGCAACTAGGCTCATCAATTTTATTAAAGAGCTTAATCTCTTGACACTTGCCACAGGTCCCAACAAAAAAACAAAATGTCAACAAGTAGCTAGAACAGTGGACGCCAGTACATCTAATTAAATGAAAACAAAAACAAAATTACCGTCTGCCTGTAATGATGATTTGTGTTTATGTTGGGAGATGGAGAGAGAGAGAGAGAGAGAGTGAGAGAGAGAGAGAGACAGAGACAGAGAGACAGACAGACAGACAGACAGACAGACAGACAGACTGACTGACTGACTGACTGACTGACCGACAGACAGACAAACAGACAGGCAGACAGACAGAGTCAGCCGCACCGCACAATGTTTCAGTACCTCTGTGAAGAATCGAGTTAATCTCGGTCTCTTATACCTTGTCAAGCAAAAATCAGATTCCTATTTGACACATTAATGAAACATGGCAGGTAATTTTTAGAGCAAAATGTAAAATCTCCATGGCATGATGGATTAAAATTTGACACTAGGCACGAAGATACATCTTTCACGGGTAATATAGAAAAGCTGCAGTAACCTACCGACAAGGCCGATACCACTTATGGCATATGTGAAAGGCCAGGGCTAATGTTGATGTGAAGATACTCCTAAGTATGTGAAAGTCAGATCGAGCAGCTGTGGTGGCGCTATCATTTCGACAACAACAACTGAGTATAGCAAACCTCTCACGTTTCTCACGTATGTTTAAAGAAAACCTTGGCATTTTGCAAACTGAATCTACAAAGAAAGGCCATTTATGATAACTAGGCTCTGTGTTGGTTAAATATCACTGCCGTCAGCTATTTGAACTTTCTCAGCTTTAAGCCTTGAACACATTGATGCTTAGTAACCTAAGTAATATCCTCCGCATTCCCGGAATTTCAGTAAACAGTTTCGACGAGTTCGGAAACAATTCATTCTGATAGCGTCAGTAGAGTTACTGTGAAACGTACCTCAGTATGATTCTGTTTGCCATGATATGCGTATTTGAACAAATACTGAAATTTTTGGTTGAAGTTAGAATGATATTTTGATACTGATATTTTTGTCTACTTGTGTAAATAAGTATTGTAATTCTCTCTTTGCTAACATGGCTGCCTTGAGTAGGTACTGCCATGGACAGATGGAGCCGCTGACTGAATAGCAATAAAGACATTACAGTTGCAGTGTTTACCCATGTCTGTGAGTCAGTCAGTGTATGAAAGTGACACCCTAGAGGGTTTGGATTAAAAATACATAACGCAACGCTAGACAACATCGACGAACAAAACCGAACCGACGAAAGGGGTCTCATATATATATATATATATATATATATATATATATATATATATATTGTAAATAAAAAAATACGTACTGCATTCATGTTTTCGAATCAACTCACAAAAGCAAGAAGGATAGGAAGAAATTTGCACATTCCTCCTTCTGTAAATGGACTTTAAACCTCGAAACTAAGAGTCTTCCTATCCTTGCCGAGACGGAAATTTACATGCTAAGCGATGCATCCTCCACGAGTGGGTCCATTACATCTTGACTTGTGATTTGAGCATATAGATGCTGTTGAAAAGTTGCTGCGTTGGTGTGTGTTCAAATAAGGAACAGTTCTCAATCCTGAGGTTGTCGCATTAGTCGCTGTTGACATTCAATGATCGTTTGTATGGTGTGCGCCTTTTGTTTTCAATTGAATTTGTTATCATATCCGTCAATTTAATTTGAGATAAAGCTTATAAACAACCTGTCCCTTTAAAGCAGCGCATTATGGTGTAGTTTTAGATTCTAACCGTCATTATTATAATACACGACTTCACGCATGGTATTTGCCCATTGGTGGCTTCAATACTGTCAAAATCCAGATCAGAAATAGATCAGATATTGACAGAACTACAGACTTACCCGTAGCCTGGCCTGCTTGTGAGGCATTACTGAACGGATTAGCATTTTTCCGCTTTTCTAATGCTGTATTCATGAACTTGACAGTGACAACGGGCGCAGGCAAGCAACTTGCCATTAAATACAGCAACATTATAAAGAATGGATTGGTAACAGGGACAGCAACCGTAGACATTTAGGAGAGTGCTAATCGTCATAATCATTGCAACACAATGTATTGTCTGTCCTTAAAACCGACCACTTCCATACATAGGTCATGAAGTAGTTTTCAAGTGGCTATTAAGCTAAACAGCGGGTATGCCATTCCATACAGTCAGCTGCATGGTATTCATTAATGCCGTCCTTTATTCTTCTATTCTATGATACATAAGAATCTAAAGAAAATGTGGGTTCTGATTGAGGACAATTCCAGGTAATATACATGTATAACATTCGCTAGAATACGTCACGTGACGAGAAAATAGATATGTCTAGTCCTCACCGGATCGACAAAAGTGACGTCAGAGGGCAATTTTTGAAAAGCTATTTCCCTGGGGAAATAGTTCTGACCAAATTTGGAAGAGTGTCCGGTGACGTGACCGTAGTGTCGTCTGCAGCTTTGCAACAATGGCGGGTGACTAGAACGTGATGTGCGTCCGGGATAGGTGACCACACATTCTCTAAAACAGATTTTCCAACATTTTCCAACATTCCAACAGCGTAGGAACTTGAACAGCTCATCGACGGAAAAGATTAAAGTGCAGCTAAGGATGTCGCACAGTATATTTAGAAAATTTTTTTAAAGAAAGCGGTACCACATACAACTGAAACCGCTGTGGAAACATCGCCCAGCAAAATTGTCACAATGGATTGTTGCGGTACAAAACATCAAAACACATTAAAAACTATGTAAACAATACAACATGAGCATGTGGTATGTTATAAAACACCTATAGCCTGGTCTTTATTCGGGCTATAGCGCCCTTCTATTCCCCCTTGTAGCCGTGTGTTACCAGAAACACATCGCTGTACCCCTCGGCCTACGGCCTCAGGGAATAGCGATGTTTTCTGGTAACACACGGCCCCTCGGGGTAATAGACGGGCGCTATAGCCCTCATGACCAGGCAATAGATGTTTACTATTAGCGCAGTGAAATAAAAGAGGAAGTGAGACGATATCAATGACATCAGAGTGCTTCATTTCCCGATAAACGTTTATACGTCTATGCGTGCTGGCATATAGCGTATTTCCCAAGATGTCGATTAATAATGACCTCCCTGCATTCGTCTTACGTATTGATGGCCATGAAGGCTGTTATTCTGTTGCTTTAATACTTGTACATAGTAAATGCTTAGTAAAAAGTCTGAAGCCTCAATAGCTGCGAATAATATGAATTTTTTCATGATTTTATTTTCAAACCAACGTTGATTCGTATAAATGTGCTGACTGAAGGACATGTATAGACGTATCATTGCTGCCTGATTTGAACCACGACTACATATTTTAATAAGTTAAATAATAAAAGGGTGCCTCACCCGTAAAATGGCGCCCAAATAGAAAAGCACAAAAATGCAGTAGTTTGGGCATATACACTTGTAATCATCCAAGGAACAAGCATGATGCCATTTACTTGAATGCAGCCCCGCGATGGCCGACAGTATGTTGCCTTAATCTTTATTAGCTCCGCTGTCAGCGACGCGGCGCTTATCAAATAGGCTGATTTTCTGTCGTCGTCCGTCGTCCATCATCGTCCGTCGTCCATCAACAACTGCCTTCTTCTCTGGAACCGCAAGTTTCACTTGGGGTGACCTCACTTTAGTTTGTTCAAACCGTGGTGAAATTTGCATATTTGTATTTTTGGGGCACTTTATGCTGTTTTTGGTAAAAAAAATCTTCTCTGAAACTGCATGTCTGATTGCTTTGAAACTTGATATGCAGTTTACTTAGGGTGACTTCAGTCAGATTTGTTCAAATCGGAGTGAAATTAGAATATTTGTATTTTTAAGGCAATTTTTGTAATTTTTTGGTCAAAAAATCTTTAAAAATCGTATTCTTCAAAACTGCAGGTCAGACAGCTTTAATATTTTGGTACCCCGGTCCCTAGGGATGATTTTCTTCAGATTTGTTCAACTTGTGCAAATTTGTATTTTTAAAGCAATTTTTTGCACTTTTATTAACAAATTTATTCACCAAAATTATTAGTCTGACAGCTTTGATATTTGGTGTACAGGTTCCTACATGAATTAAATGTGATATGTTGAAATTATGATAAAATCAACAATTTTGTATTGTGCCATTTTAGGGGCAATTCTTGCCGTTTTCGTTCAAAAATGTTCTTCTCAGAAACTGCTCGTCTGATATCTTTGATATTTGGTACACACGTTCCTAGGGGTTATCTTATTTATTATGTATTGAAATAATGATGAAATTTGCATGCGTTTTTTTTGCCATTTTTTGTCAGGGCACTGAAATGAGCTATGAAAGATTTCAATCTTCTAACTTCTTCGTCAACACGTGTTACAAATGCCTCCGGGAAAATGCACTATCAAATATGTGCGTAGCAGCCGGCAGCCGACACACATCGCTACCTATAATATGACCACCGGTTTCATTTTCACCCGTGGTGCTTTTTACTCGACTTTCTGCGTGAGCGTTCTTCTTAGTCTGGTTCCCTGACCCATTTCCCCGGTAGAGGGCGTGGGGAAATATAGGGTCAGGTACCGGCTAATGTAAACATGGATGCTATTGGGTTAAAATAAAACAAGCTGTGATTTGATGAAAGTAACACTTGTAACTTTTTCTCATCTTTCTTGGGTTTCGCACTTTCAGGCTCACTTGACACCAACTTCTTGTTTGTACCACAAAGCCGTGGAGGTAGAAAGAAAGACTTTCTATCTCCGTGATTTAGCCACTGTGATTTAGCACACCTCTTAATACTTTTAGAACGTCGACATGATGCCTGGCATTTTTCACGAAATTCGGACACCATTCTATCCATCGAAATCAATCGTCGTTCACAGTTCCAACAAAGTTTGCTTTCAATCAGCTGTCATATCGCAGCTTTACTTGTGGCGTGTATCGAACGTGCTCGGGTCTTTGGGGTCACGCCACAGTCGGCGATGACCTCAATGACCCTAGCGCGTTCGATACACGCAACAAGTACTGCTGCGATATCACAGCCAGCCTTCAATCACCTCTATTTCCCCGTACTCCTGGATTAATCCTTTCAGTTTATGTTTCCCATCTCGTGTGCCAATGTTTTTGGTTCGGATACCATTGTTCGAAAATAATTCTGATCCAGTCGAATTTTGACCGGCGTTTTCATGGTAGCAGCCATAATTGTTGTAGCATGTTCTGTCAGGTGACTAACCTCCGCCATCTTGAACAAAATTCTGTTCAAGATGGCTACCCGGTACCTGACCGTATATTTATATTTCCCCATGCCCTCTACCGGGGAAATGGGTCAGGGCACCAGACTACGTTCTTCTCGTAAAATGCTATCGGGTGGGCAGATGTAGCAGAGCAAGTGTTCATGGGAAAGGATACAGTGGGTAGGTACTAGGTAGAATGATAAGACGCAGGTCAGGTTGTTTACATCCAAGTTACTGACCGACTCTACATACCGTTCCATTAAAATTATGCGTGCCGACACTGGATACGATTAGTCCGACGTGTGAACTGCTTTTGTCCAAATTTTTTATCGAGATAAGGACTAAAACTAGGGATCCGGAACTGGCCAGTTTCCTAACCTTTGGGTTAGAGTAGCAGTGCTGTGAACCATGGATTCTACAGCGAAAGAGTCTGTGTATTTGGAACACAGCTAGCAGTTTCAGTCAGGGAGATTAAAATTGACTATGAAAATTGAATAAAATTTACAGCAATTTGGCTTCTTGCTCAACAACTATCCAAATAAAAGTTTGTGAGTCAGCACAAATCAGGGTTTGTTTAGCTTAGGGTTTACTTGTACAAACTAGGAAAAGTCATTCTTGTTTTGATTTTATTTGCAGACCATGCCAAGAAAGAAGTATTGGAAGAAATCTGCTGTCAAAAAGCAGGTACCTTTTGATTTATCAAACTTGTGTAGTTTTTTCATAGTGGCTGATGCAATACAATTTGTTGGAACTGTTTGCTTGTCTATATAAAGCTTGATAAGGTGCAACTATTTAGGGCTCCGAGACAATGAATTTGAAACCTCATAATCCGAAATACTTTTGTGGCCATTCTGTAATATTTTATTAGAATTATTATTTTTCTGCCAATCGTCTTAATGCCATTGTTACGAAAACACTGTTGCATGTAGAGACTTCCAATTTGGCACATAAGAAAACTTCTTGCAAGTAATTTTTTGATCACATTCCCATAAGAAAGGGTCTCATGAACTGAAAGCCATTTCTTATGTAAATTTTAAAATTGACCTCGTCTGCATAAAACCTGATCAGTCAAAATTCTGTTAAAATCACTTTTTGGACCCTCACAGCTACCTGTACCGCAGAAATTATGCACATATTTAATTCTAGGGTACCCAATTGAGCTAGAGGTCTCATTTTGTTAGATATGGAAAATAGTATAGGATTGAAGTTTTTGGATGAAATGTCATTTGACTAGCAATTACCTGTACCTTATTAATTATGCACATATCTAATTCTGGGCTTGTCAATAGAGCTAGAGGTCTGAATTTTGGTATATAGGGTTAACTATGGAAGTAAATTTTTTTCTGACAGTGCCACATGACCTTGATGATATCGATCTTTGATTATAAACACACATATGTACCTGTAAATCAGTGACTCCAAGTGTGACAACCCTAATGTTTCGAAGGGTGGGGGACCTTAAGGTGTCAAAGCGTGTACTACCCTGATTACGTACATATGTAATTCAGGGCTAACCATAGAGCTAGAAATCTGATTTTTTTGTGCACAGCGATCAGGGTGGCAGCAAATTTTTTAGACAATGTCATGTGACCTTAATGAACTTTGACTCCACAGAAATTCAATATTTCTCGGCAGCCATTCACCGATGTTATTTGCCAGAACCTAATAGTTATGACTGGTTATTATACCAAATGTTCACGTCAGACAAAAGATTCGATCGCAGAAGATTTATATGAGCGGGCCGCTATGTTGTGTGTTTACTTAAACAGGCACATACAAGATCAACGCAGAAACGTTCTCACTTAGCAAAATACATGACATATACGCGGGTTGTCGTGACGTAGAATGATCACAGGATTAATCTCTTGGTTATTGCCAAACGAACTTGGATTGTGCAATTGATAATACACGGGGGATGTCAAGACCTCCCTTCGCGGTCTGCTTGTCACGTTCAGGTCAAAAGTTTGAAGTTTGCATTGTAGTTCGCTTTTAAAACAACATTAATTTGAATGTTACAACAGCCCGCAGCCAGCAGCATGCCACAATGACTGAATTACAACAACTCTATAATGTACAGCAACATATGAAAGCGTAGCCTTGTAACAGTTACGGCAATAAAAGCATTGAAGAGAGATTTACTCATTTACCAACCTATTACAACAGGTTCTTTAAATAACGATGTATTGTTTGCACTTTACTAATATATCTGAGGCAGAAGCAAGACTTTGCTATCCCTTGTGAATAGAGTAATTCTTATGCTGGAATTACCTAGACCTGGACGAAGAACATGCGCCACTGAGTATTCACGCGCACGCATTTTGGTGCCATTTAATTACCATTGAGTGATTATTATCCGCTGAAGGCATCCCTTGAAAATTGATTTACCGCTGATTAGCTTTGCGTGCAAGAGTATGTAAGAAGGTCATTTATAAGGCAATGTTCTTAATACACCATTTCTTTCTGTCGAAGCCGCTCTGCTTGTAACAACAACACTTTCAAAATACGCCTCAATATTTATTATTAATTTCATTAATTGAGGGTCCCCAAAGTTCAATATTTCTGATCTCATATATAGTGCCTCTGAATGTTTTCAGTAGAGAAGTTGTGCTATCCAAAACTATGAAACATTACACATCAAAAGCATTCTTCCTATTGAGTCTCGAGTGAAAAATTACCGGCATTCCACATTTCTGTTCGCGCCGTGTCAAATGTCATTCACCCGGCTTAAAATATGTTCAGCGTATCATGTGGAAAGTACTCCCTCTTCCTTGTTTAATATTCATATTCGAAAAAAAAACGTCCATTGAACCATACGGTTTGTTGAAGGGTCCATGATGGAGACAGTCCGAAGACAATTATGTTACCTGGAGACGAGCGTCTTGTGCTTATGCTGGCTTATCAGGTTATTCTGTATAGGTATGTAAGAGTGAAGCGGTTGGTTTGTCATTGTACGAAGACTTATGATAGTTGCATGTTAGCCTGTAACGGTTCGGCTTGGCTCATATGACGATCATGGTGAGCTGAACCAGCTTGTTTAACGTCTATGAAGCACAATCAAAATCAAAATTTTTATCATTAAGCAACCAAATGCTGTAATGACATTATGTTGTCAACACTCCTATCTCCTAGTGAACGTACTTAGGATAAAAGAATATGCTTAACCCTTTGAGTGCCAAAGCCAATATTTGTCCGCTATATAAAAATATACACTTTTCAACATTTTTTTCTAAATTTTGCTAAACTTTTGATATAAATCTGAAGCCAATAAACTGTGTGATGTTCAGTTGGTCCAAAATTGTCAAAAAAGTACAGAAAAATTGACAAATTTAATGTAATGTTGCACACTATAATTTTGGTGGAAAAATTGCAGCGCTCAAAGGGTTAAGGAAACAGGAAACGAATCCTGTGACTTTCTGACGTAATATTCAGCTGTGTAGTTGTGATAATTTTGCTTTTATCTCTTCATAGTCAGTGGATAGTTAGTTGACGCTATTTCTATTTAATGTGGTTTCGTCGTCGTCATATTCCTTACAGGTCAACCGGACCGAAGACAGTGCCCGGTCGTGACGAGAGATTTACGATAAATCGGCTGTCATGCCCTAACACTGTAATGATCGTCAGAACAAGATATTCATAAATATGAATGTTTGCCTTGACTGAGGTCATAATACTTTTGCTCGGAGATACGTTTATTAAAGGGTATATCTTTACATCGCAGACCTTCTACCAAATTTTAATTACAATTTCATCATTAAATCCTGTATTTTTTCATGTGCTTTTCCTTTCATGTAAATAGCCTCTTCAAAGCCGGTTGGACACGATGTTAACCTAGACTTTACGGTCAGCATACCGGAAGTAAGTAACGTATGAATAATGATTTCGTGTCTTTCAACCACTGAAAAATGTGCAAGAAATGAAGTAGATACGATTTATTACTCACAGCATCAGAATATACGTGCTAACAGATGTTTAATCACGAAATCTGGCCAAACCTCTCTGTACAGACTTGATTTGGGTTTTTTTTATTATTTATATGCTTGTAGCTTCCCTTTTTGTGACTTGTAAAATATGATGATTGCTTTAATATAAGGGTTTAAGTTTTTGTTAATCAGAGTCGAGAAAACTTTCATAAGTTATTCATGGCAATCATTAAATTATTCATTCCGATTTGTAATGAATTTCATGGTTTGGCTTTCGAGAAAATCATTTTGAAGGACGCACGAGACAGAACTATATTAATAAGTTGGAGGCTGGAGGCGTATTTGTTCGAAACAGAGGAATTTATCAGAATTGTAATATGTCTTTGTACAGAATGCAGGAAACGTGCAGCTGCTGTGTGATAGATCTGTAGCCAATTATACAAAGAGGAAGTGAGACAATATCAGTGGTTATGATCTTTGTTTGAAGCACACCGTTACACTTCCCTGTAATATCGCCAATAGTGCTGCGTTCGTGTTGACCAAAGTTATTCATATTGAATCTCCGCCTTTGCATATATTATCGCTGCATATATTTTCAAGCGAAATGTCATGAAGGTTATGAAGTTGATGGTTTCCTGCTAGCAGTAATAAAATATAGATAATGTGTGCTAACCACAGCTGCTAGATTTGGTCAGGTCGCATGCACAAAATGTGTGCAGTGAAAGGTTCAAAAGTGAACTATTATGCAAATATATACCGCCCACTCAAATACCACATAAGGGTCCCCTTAAGTCAGCTCTCTGACCCATGAGAAAATCACAACACACAAATCTTGCATTTTGATGTTCGTTTCTTTTACCTCCAGCATAAACTGGGCACAATTTGACAACAATTGTTTTACATTGTTCACAAATTACAATTCTGTTTAGTCATTCGATAATATAGTGGCATTTACCATAACTCACTTGTTTACTTAAATTTACACCTGCCTATACCCTGCAGAGATCGAAAATGTACAAAAATGTGGAAAGTGTAAAGAACTGAAAAATAATTGTAAACTTTCAACATTTGTCTTGTAGAGTTCAAAGCCTGGAGAAAAAGTATTTAATTTTCAGAACACTCTTTTGGGAAGCGACCTACATTCGTTCAAGATTCTGTCAGGAAACAAGGTAAATATATGCAGATTGGCCAAATTTCTTGGCATTGATCAATATTGCTTCTCCGATACAGCACAACGCGTATATGGGAAATTACCATAGGCGGAAACGCTATAAATAAATGACCCGCTCCTAATAAGTGTGAATTCCAACGAACATGGGGCAAAAATACTCAAAGTATGGAATGGGGAAATGGGGAAAATAGTGATGAGGGAGGACAGACATAGCTACACGATCCTTTAAACAAAATATGTTTTCATGTTATCTTTGTCACAGGCCTAAGATGACCCCACTTAACCTTGGAGTAGCTAGGTCTCATATTCCGTAACAAGTACTGCTATTTGAAACAAACAAACAGAAAAATAAAAAACAATTGGATGGATGAATTGATCGATAAGGAATCACCAATTCATTCAGTATATTTCAATATGTCAAACAATGTAGGTAGTATATCGTATCAAGCAAAATTCATGATTAATGGTTATCAACGTCTAGGCTAAGTCGATGTTCTTTAATTTCTTTGTTTAGGATGAGAGGTTCAAGATAACGCCCGATGGCATTCTATTCACAGACGGGTTTCTAGACTTTGATGTCTATACCCATTACAGGCTTCACATTTCATACACAGTAAGTATCTGTCCTGTATAATCTTTCAGTCCAAAGTGGTATACTAAATGCATTTACGAACACGCTCACATGTACCTGTATCAATCTTTAATGCGCATGCAATGGCCAATTCACATCTAGTATTCGCAGAGCACATATATAGTTTGCTTTTCGCAAATTGTTTTTGTCACCACTTTTTGTTACCTTCTTGGTGTCATCATGATGAATTATGACACCCAGTGTGCATCGAAAGGCAAAAATACATAGTAAGTGCAAATCTCTCGGAGAAGACAATTTTTTGTCTTTTGACAAAACTAAAAAATAGTATTAATATTTTAAATGGCGATTATATTTCACTGTTTCAAGTTGATTATAGATGTGTGAGTGAAAAATGTTCATGGCTTGAAAAAACCTCTGTAGGGACCGCGCCTATTTCTTTGACGTAATCTGTAGCGCCAATCTATGTAGACGAATCGGAGAGGCTACAAGTGAACTACACAATGACAGCTCTGTTCATTCTTAAAAAGAATCACTCCTATGGCGATACATTATTTGCAGTGTATAATTCAGACATTGAGATGGAGAGTTTGAGGTTACTTTTGAAACCAATCCGACCGGAAATTGTGATCATCGAATTAAGGCAGTTCAATATACACATATTGACTGGCCATGAGGGCAACAGCATACTTCTGTACCACGAGGGACTGTGAGTCACCCCTAAAACAGACTGTTTCCCGAGGCCGAAGGCCAACGGCAACAGTCTTTTTTTTGGGGGGGGACTGACTCACAGGCCCAGGGGTTAAAGACGTATGCTGTTGCCCTAACGGCCAGTCAATATGTGTTCAAATGAAAAAATGACACACCTCATCCGCAGTCATGCGTAAGAATGTGCCATACACAAAACTTGTCGTATGTAAGGTAAAGCTTAAGCTTATATTGGAGTGGTTCGGCACGAAAATATTTTTCCCGACAGCGTCGCAATACCTTCGCAAAACGTTCAATGCATCTTTCATTATCGTTTCCTCCATTTCAAGACCTTGTTGGAAACCAGAGCAGTCTATCCTCTTCAGAAAGTAGGATAAACAAAACAGTTCCGACAAATGATGCCTGATGACGTCATTTACGCGGACAAGCACATAAAGAACTCATCCTACGTGACTATCAATTGACGAATTAGAACAAAGACTGTAGATGGGGTGTCTTATAATGTGAAATGTTTCCCCGGCCCCACAGGTCGAGGAAGCCAAAGCTATGAATTGTCAACAGCTTCGTGAGAAATCTAGAGGTGAAAATTTTCAGACCTACCTGCCCTGTTCTTCAAAATAGTTACCTTACTAATAAAGCATTTTGTTTCCAATTTCAAAGCGTACATGTATACCAAACTTTATGACCCCAAATACCAATAGATATATAAGCAAGAATTCTGTTTGCTGTCACTTTGTCTTGTCAATATCTGTAACAGGTAAAGTCATGGGAAAATGAGATGACGCTGACAGTGATTGTTCTCGACGAGATCAGTTGGCCACCATTTTACAACCCAAGATGTGAAACTCCAGTTTATGAAGGTAGTCCTGGGGACACTGTAAGTAATTTTTTTATTTGCGATTTACTTCTTGAAACCTAAATTGTGTTCCTATTAGTACGGAGAAAGGAATATTTACCCAGTCATTAATAAGAAACGTTCAAAAGCTCACTAGACCACGTCAAAATATATACCAGTCAAATCGAATAACTCTACTGCCTAAATGTCAGATCCTCGTTCGAGCCCTCGATAAAGTGTGTATGTGCGATGTATGATAGTGAGCATGCGTGCGTGAGTGCTTCACGAACTCTACAACGTGTTGAGCGGTCTCAGTCAGAAAAATGTAACAACTTAGCCGGCTATTGAACCACTCTTTTTGGGAGTGGAGATTTAGCCGAGCGGTTCTGTCTATGGCCTCTCAGCTAGGCGACTGATGCCGTATGTTGTGGGTTCGAATCCGATTGAAAACTAGCCGTATACTCTGCAATAAACATTTAGCTAAAATTGATACGCTTGTCAAAGATCTATAAATAATAAACACGTTATTGATGAAATCTTGATTTACCTAAGGAAATAGTCATATTATTTCGGTAACAATAGCAATTATCATGATTATGATGATAATTATAGTTACTAGTTACTTTTCAATATAATCGCGTCTCTTGTTCTTAAGTATAATATTAACTGGTAATTTAGTGGTACTTTTTGAAAGTCAATAGGGAAACTTATAAATGATGTAAACATATTTGCATCGAATTTTGTTATTGAAACTTTGAACACCAAGCACTTTCTACTGATTACATATATAATTAAAACTTATATTTATATTTATGAAATTTCATTTTTCTAAAACATGTTCTGGTGTTCATTTTTTACACAAGTAAGCTGAGCAATGTCAGATTGCTGATCGTAAATATTACGTACACTTTCACTGTTTTTTTTCGCAGGGCGGTTTTAAGTTGATATCTATATTATATGGCGACACTAGACAACAGAGTAGACATGCTTCTGCATTGCTAGATCTAATCTTGGAAGTAGACACTGACAATGGCCGATGTAAGTCACTTTTAATTGAAATTCTCAATCGAAATACCCTTAACAATTGTACATCGTCAACAGACGACAGCAGAACTTCGTCCGATGTTTGATTAGGCCCTGCTAATGGATTACACAGCAATATCTATAGGAGATATTCTGCTGTAAACGTGAAGAAATTCAAGTTTATATGTGCTTCTCACTGGACTTACAGTAAACCAGTAGGCCTGTCTTGTTACCTAACCTAATGTGATTTCGTCGATGTACATGGTTTCTGAGTATATCAATACGTTCACAGTAGCTTAAATTCACTTATAATGGAAAGCCATCATCATCCGTTTCACTCGATTGAATTGGTGCAATAAAGTGTCACGTTGAGATTGCATGCATATACTTTATTGAAAGAACGAAGTATTTCAGGAAGAAGGGAACCCTAACACATGAAAACGCCAGTGCTATATTTGCGGTATCTGTATGGGTTTGGTGCGGTATTTCCCAGCAGTTAGGTCTCGATACTTACATACTGCAAGTTGCAAATACGTCGACTCTGTGGAATGAAGTTCTGACTGGCTGTTACTGTTTGGTGGCTTAGAACTTCCTCTTAGATGTCGCGTACTAACTGTACAAAAGACTTTAAGCAATAGTTTGCCAATTGAGTTTTTCTCCTCAGATGAGATATTTATAATGCTTGTGCTGTTCCTCGACGAATAATCATTTGAATACGATCTTTTGATTATCTAGGCAGTGCAGACTTCTTTGTAGGTTTATTCGACTCATACTTGTACTTTTGTAACTACCATGTCGTATTAAACCAAATAGAAGGACCACCAATTCCAATACCGGAGTTAACGTACTACAACCACAGGGTACGTAACCTGGAATTATAATTTTCCAACAGGAAAAGCGACTTCTCTACATGTGAATTTCCAATAATTTGAGTCTAATTTGCGGGAAACTTTACGCAATGCAAAATGAGAAATGGTATGGTTCGAAGAAAAATGCATGAATGAAAATGGATGAGACATGGATAAGTGCAACATAATTTGGTACTATACGGCCTAATTATACACTGCTAAGAGGTCTCACGACATTCGTCTGGCAAGAGTAATCTATATTTTCGAATTCTGAATTGAAACAAACGCTATAGCTATCTGGCACACATAGTGAAGACTCTAAAATATTGGTAGTCTCAACTTCATATAATTTTGAGTATGCATTCGACTTTTTTCAAGATGTTTTGCATTGAGGAATCAAACTCTCAATATTGAGAGAGAGAGAGAGAGAGAGAGAGAGAGAGAGAGAGAGAGAGAGAGAGAGAGAGAGAGAGATGGATTGAGGTGGAGATGGAAATTTTGTACTTAGCAATCGCCACTATTTGGCTATTGAATGTGACAATATAATCTTTATGTTCACTTTTCTCCAGAGCGACTTTCCGAGGAACTTTTCCAAGGACTCCTCTGTACGGTCTGATTGTCTCTTGAAAATTCAGATGGAAGACTTGTATGTAAACACCAGTGCACCGATAGGTTTGCTGATATCTGATGTTGCTATGATTGATGAGTTTTTGGTTAACGCGGTGAAAGTAGAACTTGTGACTCAAGGTGAGTTACATACAAAAAGGGGCAACATCTGTAATTTCACAATGTGATTGCTCTTTATAACTGACGGTACCCACAAAGTCTTTGACGACAGGTTATTACTTTTTCCTGTAGTTGTATGATAATAGTAGTAAATGACACACTACTGACTGCGTGGGATCATTATACAAAATAAGTAGATGAAAAGTGGTCATCACAGCGTAACAACGTCATACCACACTTGAAATAATAAGTTATGATACTTGTGAACAATGTGAATAATGACGCACGGAAGCTCTAAGTCGAACCTTGAATTCCCCAATGAGCTTTCACCTAGTAAACACCTATTACCTGGTCATGAGGGCTATAGCGCCAGTTTATTACCTTGAGGGGCCGTACATTACCAGAAGCACGTCTCTTTTCCGCTTATTTATTGATTTTATTTACTCATGTACCTGCTTATTTGTTGCCATGTGTGTTAGATTACAATGAAAATGTAAATGTTTACGTATATTTCCCTTTTAAAATATACCCGTCCTTTGATCGATAAAGTTATGCTCCTCGTCTACATTGAGTACCTCTTTACGGCGCATCAACTTTAGCTCAAAGTTGAAGTTCTAATTAAGAAACTATTAGAACAGATTGTGAAAATCGGACACAATCTGTAACAGTTGGGACTGCGTCATCCTCTAGCTCTCATGTGAAATATGGTGTTCCTCAGGGATCGGTGTTGGGACCACTTCTCTTTACGCTCTACATAGCACCTTTAGAGGACATTATCGCGGAACACGGCCTTGAATGCATGATGTACGCGGATGACAGTCAAGTTTATGTAATTTGCAACACGCCGGCTGATGTGCGCTCTTGTCTCGAACATTGCATTAGCAACATTCGGATCTGGATGAAGTCAAACATGCTGATATTAAATGACGACAAGACAGAGGTTATCCATTTCTCATCAAGACTCAAGTCGGACGTGTCGGTGATGGCCAATCTCAGGATTGGCGACTTTGACATCACACCCTCCACCTCTGTGCGGAATCTTGGTGTTAGGCTGAACAGTGACGGCTTTATGTCTGACCAAATCAACCAAATATGCAGGAACGGATATTATTCTCTCTACCGTATCAGCAAGATCCGCAGATTACTTGACAGAAGTACCACCGAGACATTGATCCATGCCTTCGTCACATCCCAATTGGACTACTGCAATAGTCTCTTGTACGGAGTATCAAAAGAACAGCTTTCTCGATTGCAGTCAGTTCAAAATGCTGCTGCACGTCTCGTCACTCAATCACGCAAATTTGACCATATTACACCCGTGTTGATCGACCTGCATTGGCTTCCAATCGAAGCTCGAATAAATTCAAGGTTCTGTTGATTACTTATAAAATTATTAATGGTATTGCACCCATGTACTTGAGCGACTTAATTGAGTTGTATGTTCCGGCAAGAAATCTCCGGTCCATGGAAAAGCTACGTTTAGTCCCGCCTATAGGGCCTTTTCTGTTCATGCTCCTTTCCTTTGGAATTCATTGCCATCAGAGATTCGCTCTGCAAAAAATGTTGAATGTTTTAAACGTGCTATGAAGACTTACCTTTTTACTGAGTTTTATCATCTGTGATTTTTAGCCATTTTGCTCATTTTACGCTGTTTTTACTTCCTTTCTAAATTTCTTTGTGATATTTGTGACTTTTTATTTTAAAAACTGCCTTTGCTCTCATTTTAGTCATGTATTTTTTTTTCTTCAGTCATGTACAGCGCGCTGAGACGTATGTGTAGTGCGCTCTAAAGAAGTTTTTAATAATAATAATAATAATAATAATAATAATAATAATAATAATTAGAATTAGCTAGATCTGTCAAAAGGCATATGCTTACAGCATTGTAAAATATCATGAAATTAAACCCGCAATGACAGACTTATGCAGAGTAAAGCTGCAGGAGAGAGTTGAACTCACTGTCATGTGGCCTCCAACATGTTTTCCATTGTTGCACAGGTTGCCCAGAAGGTAGATATGGATTTTTCTGTGATAAAGACTGCATATGCCAGAATGGTGCTACTTGCCATGGGTTCAATGGAGCTTGTAAATGCTCAAATGGATGGACAGGACCTGCTTGTGATATGGGTAAATAAACTTGATAACTGCGAATCTGCAAACACTTTACTTATTATTCTCCCTGTTTGGATTTCATCAAGAGTCAACCAAAAAAACAAACAAACAAACACACTCTAAAAAACAAATGGCATCGCTACATTATTGAACTTTCTTTTTAGAGACAGGCATGTTGCCATCTGGTCTTGATCGGCGATCTCTTTACAGGGCGAGTATATACCGTTGCTTCTGAATTCTAACCAGGTAGTGAAAATTCATGTCTGGGTACACTAAAAACCAATTAAAATTACAGGAAAATGTTATTGGTGAAAAATAAGTCACTGCCGTTCTTTAGGGATCAAAGATAGCATCAAAATGTTTACCGCATATAATTTCAATCGCATGTTTTGAACCGTTTGTCACACGTAGGATTAATACTCATGGAAAGACATCGCTTATTCGAGACACGACATGAAATGTTTTACCATTCCTAGTGCCATGATAAACACTGTTCAATCTAGCGGACAAATCATTATATCATGTCTTGGTAATACTATGCGCATTTCCTCCATTACAGCGTTAAAAGATATACGAGTAATACCTGTAGACGCTAATCCTATCTACGGTGAAATATTGTACATTTCATGTCACTACAGCTGGACAGTAAACTTCAACGGTACAATCTGGACATATTTCAATGGTTCTTCTAGTAGAGTACTACAGAGTCCAGCAGAACAGATCTCTTATGAATTGCATAGCAGGTTAGTATTTTATCTGCGATTGTGCTATCTGAAACGAGAGAGCACAACGTCTATTTTAATTAACACTTTGAGTACTGTAATTTTTCCCACCAAAATTTTAGTTCAACATTTTACCAATTTTTATGAATTTTCCTGTAATTGTTTTGATAATTTTGGAGCAAACGGACATCACATTTCAAAATTTTGGAAAAAAACCTGAAAAAATTTGACTGTAGTATATTTTGTAAAGGCGACAAAAATTGACCTTAGTGCTTAAAGGGTTAATTAGAGATTTCGCGGTATAAAAACCTCAGTGAACTCAAACTACAATTTTATAATTTTACAAAAAAATTGCAATTAACATTCAGAACGTTATGCAGTGAATAATAGTCTGTCCTAAACCTGTGCACATGCGATTGAAATTGTACTCTTTGACTACAATTTCTAACACGTGCACTGTCAGAGCACTGTGCTTGTTAAAGTCTCATTCTGCGCTCGTAGCGAACGCACACGTGTTCTTAGTCTGCTCGCAATAGCGCAACCCTCTGCGTGGCGGCCGGCATTCTCAAAACGATGTAATATCGACTTTTTCGGGTAAAATTTGACCTAATTCCCTGAACTCTACGAGTCTCAGACATTACCCCCATTGCACGATCGGACAGAAATTCCGGTATTTTGTGAATAACGTTATATTACTACTACTACAACAAATACATTATCATATTGTATTATAGAACAGCGAAAATTTGTAAATCATTATAACCTCAGGAAAACGGGAAAAAAACGTAAGGCTGATTCCCCAAAATGTCATTTGCTTCTTCAAATGTTCAGAAATATTTCCATCGTAAATTTCATAAACTTAAACGTACTTAAACTCTACAAAGTCATCCATATTGTTATCGGGAGTAAATAATGATATTCCATGCGAAATAATATTCTGAGAATTAGTTCCGAAAATTCTCTTGTCAGTCTCACGTATTTTTCATTTTTATGTCATTTTGTGAAATAAGGTTAAAACCGAAGCAATACTTTTAGTTTGTTGACAGTTTAAAATAGTGAAAATTTGTAGATCATTAACAGATTTAGAAAACGTGAAATCACCATGACATAGAACAGATTCCCCACAACGTAATTTACTTGGCTTTCATTCAAATGCTCAGAAATACTTCAATCACATCGATTGAAACATATACGTACGCAATGCAATACGCCTTTGTGGTAAATATTGAACGTGTGAAGATGAAATGATGAAATTAACGTAGATTTAGCACCGACGAGTGAATTTACTTTGGAAACCCTTTTTTCAGTTTCTATTATTTTGCTTCCAACACCGCCATTAACACGTCAATGATTGAAATTCTTAAGGTAGGTGATGTCGAGTACGGCGAAAAATAACTGTAGACAGAATTGACGTCAAAAATAATTTTCAATACATTGAACCCCTTCAAATGATATTATGTATGCACAAGATTTGACATAAAATTCTTCTTGTCATTCAGTCGACTGACAATTGCTCACTTCAACGAGGACCGAGTTGGTACTTACCAATGTTCAGTTACCGATGAAGACGGAATTCAGTACACTGCTAACGCAACTGTTACCTATGCAGGTAACTACACTATATTGTTGTAGTTGACGACTTAACTTAAATCGAGCAGAAACAATTGTATCCCCTAGGTTTTCACCCGTTTTCTGTGATACTGTATGTTCAAAGTTTGGTTTACATGCCATATCTTTCATGGGGCGACCGCTGTAAAATTTGGAAATTACATTTTCTTATGTTTCCCACTTAAGAATGGTGACATACAGCGCCTTCATTGAGCTTAACGCAACAGAGTGTGCAAAAATACACAATAATGTTTCAAAAATGTGTTTTTGTCTTGTCCTAACTGTATTTCAGACGTCATTATTTGAGACATACAGGAATTATTTGACCCATACAGGCTGGGATGATAAGTTTAATACGATAAATTTAACACGATATGTAGAGCTGATCAAGAATCTGTATTTCACGGATAGAATTATAACACCGGAAGAGGATTTCTTCTGGACAAAATCTCAACAATTACAATTAATTTTGCTTAAACTACGTCCATCTTGTCATCTTTTGTCTTCTGATCACATTAACAACTGTACATTTTGACGATATTTCACCAACTAGCTATGTGGCATACATTTCTATATAGGTTGTGCGGAAAATTTGTTCGGTGATTTCTGTAACAACACATGCAATTGCGAGCAGGCCATAAGATGTGATCGTTCGACAGGCTGCATTTGTGTAGATGGATGGGCTGGAAAATTGTGCGACTTTGGTAAGAATTTCGAATGTGTAAACATGCAAAATGTTTGTGTTACGGATTTCATAGTGAATACAATTATCTCAAGTGTTGATTTGGAAACGGTTATGTATTATATTTTTTGTTTTTATTTTGGATTGTTTGTATGTTTCATCATTTTTGACACGCATTATCACGATTGTAGGCACGTTGGAAGGGGCATATTTAACATGATTGTCACATTTTACCCAACAGACATCCAGGCACCACAAATCATTGACTGTCCGGGAGACAAAACCGTTTTGGCAGAAGTTGATGAAAACTCCGCTGAAGTCAGCTGGTGGAATCCAACCATAGTCGATAACTCCGGTCAGCCACTTGTTTGGGGATCAAATCGAAATTCTGGCGAGAGATTTGCCATTGGAAAGCATGACGTCATCATGTGGGCTTCGGATCAATCAAATAATACTGCGTTTTGCAATTTTTCGGTATTTGTTGCTAGACGTGAAGAACACGGTAAGTTCGCTCAAGACTCTATGATTATTACTTTAACCAATTGAGTGATATCAAAGCCTCTGTATAAAAGGCTCAATTATAGTCATGTTTTCTGAACAACTGAACCACTAATATTATATAGGGCCCAGCTCTTGCTGTCGACATGCCGTGAGATGTGATCGATCATTTGGCTGGATGGATGGACAGGAAACATGTGCAACTTGGGTGAGAGGTTTGAGTTTCAACGTATTTGAATAATTGCTCCTCTATGCACACTTTGAATTGGTTTACTTAATTGTTGAATTTATAATCATCATTTTAGGCCATATTCTTCATGTTTCTATGATGCTATGAACATTTTTTGATACCTTGAAAACGAGGGCACACGTGACTTGATCCAGTTTTTTTTTCTCAACAGACGTCCAGGCTCCAAATCTCACTGGCTGTCCGACTGAGCAAACCGTCTTAGCAAACGTCGATGAAAACTCTGCAATAGTCCAATGGATTAACCCGTCATTAAGTGACAACTCGGGTCAGCCAATTGTTCTGGAATCCAACCGGGAATCGGGGGAGAGATTCAGTATTGGAAAGCATGACATCATCATGTGGGCGTCGGATCAATCAAAAAACACAGCTTTTTGCAATTTTTCAGTAATTGTTGCCAGACTAGAAGAAACTGGTATGCTGCGTACAATACTCTATAATGAAAACTTTTTACCGATCGAACAAACGTACATTTCACTTACAACGCACTTAACTATGATAATTTTCTCTCCTCGGCTTGACTGCCAATTGCATATTCATTTCATTGAAGAAACATTTATACTTATTCCAAAATCGTAATTATATATATATATATATATATATATATATATATATATATATATATATATATATATATATATATATATATATATATATGTATGTATGATATAAATCGATGAATGATGAGTGCACTATCAAAGCTAAATGATAAAGTAAGGGAAGGAAGCAAGCAGTAGCTTTTTGAAAATATGGATTATCGAAGAAAAAATGAGGATATGTTCGAATGAACAAAAAGTAAGTGGACCAACGTTTGTTTCTGTTGTCTCTATCAGAGAAATGATCTAGGTGACCTTCAACATTACTATGAAGGACTCTTGACTGTTGTTGATCTTTAGAATGGGACAGGTGCCTTGTAAATCTGTCTTGAAAAGCCTGTGAAGACAGGAATAGAATGATGTCATATAAATTGCCACTCTTACGTTCTTCAGTTTTTGAAAATGTGTTCATTTTTTTAAATCTCTCTCTCAAAATGTAAGAGAGAGAGAGAGAGAGAGAGAGAGAGAGAGAGAGAGAGAGAGAGAGAGAGAGAGAGAGAACACACGGTTGTATTTTAGGTCACTGAAATCTTCTGTACAAAAGAGAAGAACATCATTAATAAACGCCAATCCAAAAACATAGGGCGTGTGTTAGTAAATTCAGTTAATTCCTGATTGTACTTTAGCAGACAATGTAGACTAACTGCGTATCTAGTGGAACATCTCGGTTCATTCCTGATCTGTATTTCTCGCCTAGAGGTTCATCTACGCTGACATCCTATGGTGTACATTTATACCCTTTTCGAACTACCTGATGGGTTGTAAAAATTCAGCTTTAAATTATTTGTGGCTTATAAAATCAAAGATAATTTTTAAAGGCAGCTGCTAATGACAGTTGAAATTTGCTCTCACCAGAATAGAAGAATTGTCCTTATCGTACACAATAAAATGTATATCAGTCAGGGAACTATGTGGATAACGCTTGCTGAAGTTCAGTGCTTCCTCTATCATGACATCGGCCACTCTTTCTCTAGGGTATCCATGCCCGCCAGTACCAATGGCTGGAAACGTGATGGATTTCATACTTTTCTTGCAGGCCATCTTGAAGGAGTCTCTCATTATATGACGCACAATCTATGAGTAAAATTATAGGAAAATCACAGTCTTTACCTACAGGGTAGATAGGATCAAAAATCTAACCTCGTTATGGATGCAAAAAGAGAAATATAATAATAAAAAACAAATACGACTATCTTTTTGTTACAGCTATTGAACATAGCGGTCTTGATAAATTTGCTATCAATAAAAGGATTCCAAATGAAATAAATATATTACAAAACAGACAATTGCTTTGTTGATGATGTTGTTGTCCTTCTTTATTTTTCATGTATATTTATCATTGCACTATGGAACATCCCCTATCTCTGTCATCTTACCTTTTCCGAGCCATTCTCTCCTATAGTCCAGGGACCGCAGAATACATGGTATATCACTTTACATCTCAGATTTCCACCGCCAGTTTCAAGAAGTTGTCCGTCACCAGGCGTGCCTCCCTGCCTCATTTTGCGATCGATTTCTCGCTGTATCCCCACACCGCCTTCTCGTGAGATGGCCTGTGACACTCCACCTCCACTTTGCAAATCCATGTTCTTCCCAGTGGTGTTAACGATGACGTCCGTCTGGAAACAGATAAGATGATACAGGGGTCGAACGTCAACAGCCTTAAAAGTTATAAAAATAGAATGTGCCCAAGGGACAAAAATTCAGAAATGTGTAAACTATAATTGTTTTTATCTATCACTTTTGCCAGCTTATTCAAAAGCTCTTGGACTAAGAATTTTTCATCGTCTTAATTTTGTACAAACTGTATTCCGCTCATTGAGTCAACGCAGGGATTGCGGCCAGTTTGAATTTCAAAATTTGTTTATATCTCAAATTTCCACCCCAGTTTACAGTTTGTTTCTCTTGTACCAAGCTATGCAAGGTGACTCTTCATTTTGTTTTCTTGATTTAGAAAGAGCAGGGTTATAGATTCATATGAGGAACGTTTGATGAAAATGTAAGCGTTTCACTTTCGAGGCGCATATTACCCTAAGACATTTTAAGATAGTATGCTTCTGAAAAAGAAAATATTGAACGTTTGCCAAATGCCTAACACTCTTATCTAGATATTTTCCTTGGATTTGACTCTAATGGTCACTTTTCTACTAGGCTATATGACAAGAGAGATGATTTCAACTTGAACATAGTCAATTTCCCAACCCTCATCAGTAATATTCCACTCTCACCAGCTTATGAGGTATAGGTATACATTTACCAGCTAATTCGATATGCAAGACCATGCAATTCATATGGTGATTTTGTAGAAAGACAAAGCCATCTCTCTTACAAACTGTTAAATCAATGTAGCTCTAGAGAAAGATTTCTTTTTGGTAGGTATCACAAGCTGGTAGATGAATACAATATATCTCTTCGACAAATGATCGCTGATGTCATCAGTGACATCGGGCCTTGGTGTCCACTACCTATTCAACTTACAGATTGATATATTGCGGGTGCTACATGTGAGGCAGGATGCGTTTAATATTTTTGAAACACCTGACATCACTTCCTGGTCTTTCGGCAAAAGGTCTATATATTTTTCTTTCATTAC
>LD361664.1:11254-21846 GCA_001465055.1 Ptychodera flava | reverse complement strand
TATATATATAGTCAAAAGTAGTTAAACAGTTTAAATTCACTCGGATGGAAATAAATACAGCAATGATGTAAAGTAATGTCATGCAAGTGCAAGCAATAGATCATTGTGGCTTTTCTATGATTGTGTCATATATATATATATATATATATATATATATATATATATATATATATATATGAGACTACATTACGAATACTTGCATGTGGTTTCAGAACAGATAATAAATGATGAAGACTTTATGGAGTCAAAATCGTTAAGACATAGTAAAAAATAGTTAGGTTTGATATAATTAGGTTTACGTTTGTCTCAGTGCATCTTCATGAGAAAAAGAGAAATCCAGTGAAGAGAGATTGTATTCTGGTACATTGTTTTTGCCTACAATTAAACACAAAGGTTCGTACTCGCTCTGGTTCATTAAATTTGCTGATAACAATAACATTTTCTACCTTACAATTCAAGAAAATGTATTTAATTTATTAATAGTAATAAGCTTTTTAAGTATCTTTTTAAAGATTTTCATTATTTCTGATTAAATATTGGTTTTAGCTTTTTTCCTGTCACGATGTTTCCTGTAAACTTTCTCTTTTCGTCGACTATTGGACAAAAATGTTTCAACTCAGGCGCAAACCGTGCGAGCTGTTATTATAAAGACATGGTCTCATGCACGATAATATGTTGGTTTTTTCATTAACAGCGTGTACGAAATTCAATTTTCGGAACTAAGAATAGACGGTACAGGAATCTTGAACTCAAATAAAAATAGAATAATGGTATAATCATTGATGGATGAAGAAGAGCATTTATTACAATAATCCCTTGATAACAGGCGGGAGGATTCTAATACTGTTGATTTCCGATCAGATTCGCACTCACAATGTACGACATCCAATCACATAGCGAAGGCATCACAATCAAATCCGCTCGACCAAACCCCATCCTTCTTTGAAAAATAGACAGATGTAACCCACACTTTAACTTTTCTTCTGTTTGACTTCTTTTACAGTATTCTCATCTAATCAGCCAGGGTTTACGCCTACTGAACTGTATATTCTTGTTTCTATTCAGCTCGTTCAGATGCTATAAGCCGGAAAAATTTCGTCAACGAGGTACGGTGTCTGGCGGAATTGGCAAACCATCCTAATATTATTTCTTTACTTGGCATTGAAACCAGTGGAGGTAGGACTATAACAATATTGCTAAAGTAATACCGTATTTGTATTAATATAAGCTTTGGACTGTTATTAACATTAACAATTTGACAAAGATACATGGTGTAATAGAACAGCTACCTATTAGTATGTTATGTAGTCCATCTTCTTGAATAAAAAGAGACGTTCTTGACTGACGAAAAGATCTATTTAATTAATAACTATACGTGAAATTTCTTTTAAGGCTCTCATACTTGTGTTTATTTTACATGGATTTACAAAAAAAATTCCAACGTTATTTACCATAAAAGCAAATACGTTTACTTATGTAAATGCTTTTTTTCTTCAAGATTCGAAATATATACTGACAGAATGTACATCGGAAGGTGATCTGAAGACCTACCTTAAATCACTGACATTTCTCAGCACAGAAACTGAAACACGATTGATAAAAGTTGCCAGGGACATCGCCAATGCTCTGTCTTTCATGTCGATGAAAGGTGTGATGCACAAAGATATCGCTGCTCGCAATGTATTCCTGACTAACGATTTCACAGCCAAGATCGGAGATTTTGGACTTGGACGAGATGTTTACGAAAGACTTGGGAGTGACTATCATTCACTGTTGTGGGTGGGTTTTTTGATAGATTTCGCTTCGTGAAAAATCATTTGTACGACATCCTTTAAACAAGGAAAATGTTTTCATCCTTTGGAAAGGTACTCACATATGCATGTTCATCTGCAATGACCAAAACTTTATATATACATCCAACGGTGTACAAACACTGCCTGTTAAATTTCGCGACTTTCGTTCATGAAAGACTTCGAAGTGAATCATTCGCTCTTGCTAGTGGGATTTGAAACTTTTGCTATTGAAATTGTCCTTCCTTTTATGTTTGCTGTTACGTATTTAGTTTTCCTCATTTTTTTTACCTACGAATTAAAACGTTGTCCGCCTTGTAAAATGTAGTGCACTATTAATGGGGACTTTTGATGGCAAGAGGGTTGTGTCTTGATGTCACGCATCACTTTTACTTTTTATCCACAGTAATTGTCGTATCATTTATACATATTCTCAGGCAAATCAACACTGTCGATTTCCATTGCGATGGATGCCTCTAGAGTTTCTCGTTGATGGAACCTTCACACTTGAAGGAGACAGGTAAGATTAAGGTCCGAAAAATTAACACATGGATGGGGCTTAATCCATGTCATTTTAATAATCTCTGATCAATAACGATGAATCCGATCACGTCAATATGCTAAACATGATAGCATTACATGTACATCCGTCTGTATCGATGAGCTTTCCAGAAACATTCGCCTTCAAAATACACACTAGTGAATGTTACAAAATTAGAATGTTCTATATTTACTACTTTCCAGGATCACCTCTCATCTGAAATGTGAATCAAGTGTTCTCCTATTGCTCTATGTCTTATTACATAGTATTTTTGTGTCTGGCTATTCATATCACAGGTGGTCATACGGAATACTACTGTGGGAAATAGGTTCACTAGGTAAGTGCTGAGACTCATCATATACAAATGAAAGTAGACCCTCGTAAGTGAAACAGCGAAAACTTTTCCGTCACACCAAGTTTGCCCTAATTCCATCTGATTTAATATATTATGTTCCATTTTGGTCTTAAGGTGGTTCTCCATTGATGGATGTTCCAGTAGAAGTTTTAATTGAGTATTTACAAAAAGGCGGTAGACCTGTGAAACCAGAAGGATGTACAACTACAGCGTGAGTGACTTTGTCTTTTAACCCCTGATTCTGTAGCCTGGTATGACCAAGTTGCCAAGGTAGTTGGACTGATAGTCAATCAACAGATGGGGTTTTCTTGTGATTTTATCTTTATCGCCATGACAGGTTTTATCTTTTATCAAATACAATACACTATTGTTCCTCAAGGGAAAGTATTCCTTCTAACAATAGAAATATACATTAAATACGTAGATAGCATAAGCCAACCACCCACTCTCAAGCTCAATGCCGCCACCAACAATACTCTCAGCACGTATAAAGATTTGAGAACACTAATACTATACCAGCTGTGCCTACACACGGCATAAGAATGTTTGTTATCGTAGACTGTTATGTTTCATTTCTCGTAGATACCAGATTATGCAGCGCTGTTGGCATGAAGACAGGTATGAGCGCCCAGCACCAGATCAACTCATGACTGACTTCGATTGTATGTTAAGGATGCCAACGAATAGTTCTCAAGTACGTTTTTCACATCGCCTGTCCTATACATTTTTCTTTCATTTGTAACATAAAAAAATATAGGAATACAACATGTGGTGGTGTCATTGGTTGTATAAGCTGAATGATGTTTATCTTTTAATGCATTACTTCCGGATATCCATAACATTACGTAACATTACTTCAGTAATTTCATTTTTTGCAGAGATTCTTGACCGCAGAATTCAAAGAACGAAACAACAAGACAACCGATGATCAATCGCATGAATTAACTGAAGTACTCAGATGAGCGAGTGGAATATTTAAGACCAGTTCTTACAGTGCAAAAGGCTGAAAATTCAGAGTAAAAATGTCCACTCTGAATTACTGAATTTTCTGAAATTTTCACTCTGAATTTTCTGTCACCTTCTGCTTCAATTTTTCATTCCCCCCTTGCATCAGGTCTCAGACTTCAGGTCTTTGAAAACGTATGCCTCTGTAACATTTAGTTGCTCATAGCCTGCTACAAAACCTAAGATTATTCTGTATTGTAGCTCAACACGTCTCTTGTTCTTAGTAACTGGTTTTTAGCTTTGTTGTCAGCTAAATGAGTGGATGTGTAGCATTGTCCTCAAATTTGTAAATCCCAAGGTTTTTCTTCAAAACAGCCAGTACGAATCCTTTAATATTTGGATTAGAGGTTCCCAGAGATACCCTAATCTGATATGTTCAAATTATGATGAAATATGCAAATTTACATTTTTGAGGCTAATGTTGCTACATTTTGGCAACAATCTTCTTCTCTTTGACTTACGTCTTTAATACTTGATAAACATGTCTCTACGAATGACCTCAGTCAAATTTGTGCTAGTTGTGATGATATATTCAAATTTTTATATTTCATAGCAATTTTTGTCATTTTTGGTCAAAAAATCTCTTTAAAAAATTCTTCAAAACAGCTAATTGAACAGCCTTGATATTTAGGACAGAGATCTCTACTTATAGACTTTTTCAGATTGTTCAAATAATGAAGAAATTTGCAGCTTTTTATTTTTAGGACATTTAAGACATTTCAGATATTTTCAAGACATTAGGGATTACCAGAATGTGATATATTCAGGTTTTGATGAAATCTACGTTTTTTTTATTGGGCGATTATTACCATTTTTGGTAAAAAAAAAATTGTAAAAATTAATAGCAGGGTACACAAGAATTTGAAAGGTCTTTACGAATATGTTTTTAATTTCTCAGAAAAAGGTTTTTGAAATTTCACTAGGTTTTTGAAATGTCACCGATTTATTTCAGGGTTTATTTCAAGATATTACATACAAACAAATCTTTTTGTTTATGAAGGATTTTTTTGGACAAGGAAATAGGTTTTACCCCGCCAAGGACCCACTTTCCCTACTTTCTGCATTTTGTGCCTTACTGTGACACAATGACAACCTGACATATTGTGTTCACTTTAGTTTGGACAACTGTATACCATGTGCGCCAGAGAAGAATTGACTAACGTCTTTTTCTCTTCAAAATTTACAATTGTCTATACAAAAAGAAACTTCTTTAAGAAACCATCTAACAAAAGTGGAGTATGCATTTCATAAATATAGACGATGAGTAAGCCAAATTTTGAGTTTTTTTAAATGATTGTTGTATGTTTTATACAAGTGTGAACATAAAACGCAATCCACAATTTTGTTTTGTCATTACTTTGTTCACAATTTTTAAACGATCTACAATGTTTATGGGGACTCTGTATTGCTTATGTCTTTGACAGGAGGGTTACCGTTAGTATTTTCTTTTGACAAACTTTACATACAAAGTGGCAATTTTTATTGCAGTACATTATTGTATTTTACTCTAGAAATGTTTTGTGTATTAGAATAAAATAATTTTACTGAATATCAGTGGACTGTAATGATTTTTCAAGGCTTCAACCCACCCTGAACGCCCGAAATTAAAGGTGTTCAACAAGCGCGCATCATGTGTTCTAGCCTTCGTTGAACGGCGTCCATGCGCACCATGTGCATTAGAGAAGCCTTGACTAACCTTTTTCGAAGTTTACAATTGTCTATACAAGAGGAAATGTCTTCAACCATCTTTAAAAAAAACGGAGTGAATATTTCATACGAGTGCGTGTTTTCAACACAATAAGTAAGCCAAATTTTGAGCATTTTCAAAAAAGATATTTTGTACGTTTTTAAATGTATGAACATATAACGTAATCTATAATATTTAAGTTAAACCTGTTTTGTCATTACTTTGTTCATATTTTTTGAAAACGATCTACAGTGTTTATAAGGGTTTTCTCTTGTTCGTGTTTTGATTGGAATGTGTTTACACCGTTGGTGTTTTCCTTTGACAAATTTTACGAAGTGACCATATTTATTTTCCCATTTTACACTAAATAATTGTATTTTACTCAAGGAATTTTAGGTTTTACAGGCTTTACGGTTTGGTTTTCAATATAATTATTTTAAAGACCGTTTTACCATTCTATTTATTATTCAGTTGAAGGCTAAATTCGATATCTTTGTGTAAGTAGAAATAACTATCAGAAGTAAAAGTGTGTAACATAACGAAGATATTTTTATTTGATGTAGGATATACATTGTATTTGAGCTATGGAACAACACAGGAGGTGAGACTATATCGATGACCAGTTTGCAGCACACTTCCCTATTAATATCTTTGCTGCTTAGCTTGACGAGTTAGTGTTGTTTTGATGTTTAATCATAGCCTTTGTTGAATATGACACGAAAGGTCACGAATGTTATATAGTACATGGTTTATCTCGAACGTAAATACACAGTTTCTGTCATTTGCATATTACTATACCATAAATTGTTCGACCATGAAGAGGTTGCACTTTTGTCGTCACAACGAACTTGTTAACTAAAAGTTACGCATGTTATCAAGTGGCCAAGATGAAAATTGTACACAATAGGCAGATAATTGAATGAGCGATGGGTTACAGACGGTTTCCGTCTTTCTTACAGAACTCAAGGCGTGACTTTGAAATGTTCGATTTTCAAGAGACTTTGAGAAGCAACATACATTCGTTCCAGATTTTGTCAGGGAACAAGGTAAACATACGAATATGAATTAGTCTCTGGGCAATTGGTAAGGCGTTTTGAATGTCGCCTAGGTTGACACCAGAGTTATCATGACAGATATACGAAATGAGGAACATAACATGTTTAAGTATGTGTGTAAAGACTTAAAGAATAAGTGATGAACAAGTAAGAAGTTCGGGCACTCTAAAATTGTCCACAATTTTAATATGAAATAAAACAATGAAGTATGGAAGAACAGTAACAACTGCACAGTCCCAGGAAAAAAATATTGTTTTTCTTATGTTGTTTTTGTTGTATTTTTTGTTTTTGTGTTGGTTGCGGGCCTTACAGAATCAGACAAGTTCTTTTTTGACAAATATGAACACAAATACAACTCTTAATTGGTTCTTTATTGTATATGGAAATAATACGCAACAAACAAACAACCACAAAGCACGCATAAACAAACTAACAAACAAACATGGAGCATGAGTCTCCTATGGTATAATTGGCTTGGCTCCCTTTCTTTTTAGCTCTCAAATCAAACGAATAGTGACATAAGTGTCAAAGATGACCATGCATGATTGTAAAACATTATTTGCAACATCCTCAGCAGTTAATATGAAGGACATATAAAACGTAACAAAATAATGGAATGGTTGGCTAGTTTAGGTCACGGCTTTATTACAAGCTCCTTCTTGAGTATATAGGTATCAGCTCTGCTAACAACTATCGCCCAATAGTACTCCCTCTAACACAATTATTTTCCGAAATGTATGTATGAATATGTATGTGTGTGTGTTTATGCATGTTTGTGCGAAATTATGTGTTTAAGTGTATACGTATGATATATATATGAACGTATGTATGTATTGTACATGTCTGAATAAATACACTCTATGCGTACGACGATAAACATTGATTCGGCACTGTGAAAAAAAACAACTTCAAGAGTTTTTTTCAAAAAATCTAAGACACGGTTTTGTAGCCGGTATTCTGAAGTGCAATTACTCGTTGACACTTAGACAGTAGCCCCCTTCCGCTCTGACTTAAACTTTTTTACGTCAGTTTACCAAATTTCTTTACACTTTCACTAAAACCTTCGCGAAAATTCATCGCCTATTAAATTTCCTTATCAAACAAAAAAGTTCATAGAAATAGCTTTCAGGTGATATATAATACTTGGGTAGAAATACACAACTTGATGGCAAACTTCACGTTGGAAAAGAAGTCGTCGCACATTTGGTCACTATTTTGAGCTAACTCTAGCTTACGAACATTTTGTAATGATTATGAAAGGTTTTTACTCATATATTTTTGGTAACGAGTCTTTGTCAAAAATCATCCGAAGCCATCATTAAAATGATTGGGCTGTACTTTAGGGCGTTCTGAACTGAAAAAGGTATTCAATTATTTGCTTGGTGCTTGAGTTCGGACCGTGACACCTAATTTGGCTTATGGCCGTAAACTTTCAGAGATATACAAAATGCAACGAAGAAAACCCCAAGATCGCTAATTTACTCTAGATTGTATGAATAAATCAATTTAAAACAGTTGCCATCATTTCCCCCAAACACATTGCTTGAGACTTGAGGGTTGGGTAGCCACGGGTCGTCATCGATGTTGTAGAGGTCGTTTGAGTATAACTAATGGTGTGATATTAACTATCAATTTATGACAACCCTTTGTTAAGTTAGGGACAATACACACAATAAAACCCATGCCTAAACACTGGAAATCGATTCAAATATCTGAGTTGACTTAATTTAAAAAAATTATTAGCCACCAATTAGTCTCTCGCTCCCATTCATTTGTAACTGAATATGGCAACCTCTTGCACACCATTTCCATGATAAAATAACAATTTGACGTAATTAAAACTAAATGTAAGCGCCTTTAGCTGATTTATTTGGCCGTATGTCTTGTCTGTGCCTCCAAAATTGAACCGCATTTCTGGTTTGTGCTGCCAATATGTTTCGTTGGCAATGCCGTTTGCTATTAAAAATGCACTGTTTTAAATTGTTCACCGGCAAGTGAAAGCTTTTGAAAACACCCAGTACCTCTAGGTGATGTCTACCGAAATGCTATAATTGTTTCAGAGCTTGGAGATATATTATCCATACGACGCCTATTCTATTACCGTCTTCAATCTAAAGGGTGATAGGCAGATCCGCATATCCTTACCTTAAACAGGAACTTCTCCTATAAAAGCCGCATTATCGTAAATCTATGTAAATGTAGAAAAAGCGACGCTGTCAGGTGTACATTGCCATTGAATCTTGCATATGATGTCTGTGAATAAATAGCGACAAAACGTGAGTCGAAAATAAACTAAAAAATGTTCCGTTGTTTGTCGGAGAACGCATATGTTTCAAAGTGTGTTCCCTGTACGACCATTTGACCCCTCTTTGCATATGTCACGTCAAGAAAGTGCCCGTCACGATTATTCAAATTTTTCATACGATGAAAGCGGTGCTATTCAAAAACTCCCGCCTTGTATATGCGAATGTATGCGTCATCAGTAATCTCCCTTTTGTGCGCCCACAGTCCTTTATCTTCCCGTTTAAAGAGGTCATACACTTTGACGTCAATTCTGCATAAAGGTTAATGATCAGGTTTGACATTGTGAACGATGCACGATAGCGATACGGACCATGAGTAATCAGACAATAGCGATAAGGAATGTGATAAATCAAACAATTAATTGTTTGGTGTCTATGGTGTTTGTCATTATTATCAGTATAGGCCATAAGCACGTCAGTATCAGATGATAAGATGATAATTGTACTTAAATAACCACTCTACAGATAGTATGAGTAGAGGAGGTGTCTTCACGAATACGAAGCACTAGGCTTAGGAGAAGGGACAATACCTGACAGTGACATCGCTGTATAAGAATTAAACGGTGTTATCTTTGAAGACTTTGAGCCTCGACACGGTATCCGGCGACCTATTGCCTTAAGGGAGACGGCAAACCGTAATTCTTATCCGCCGAAGTATCTGCAAATTCCGGGGTCTAATAGGATACATGTAACGTCATCACTGGAAAATAAACGATTCAAGCCAGTTTTGCGGGAATGTAATAACTTAAAGAATTTCATCATCAAACTTCTGGGTGCCGCCGGTCATGGGTAGAAATTTTCCGTATGCTTCCCCACTCTTTAGGACATTTACTCCATACAAGACAGTTTTAGGCTCGCATGTTCTACTCTTTCTTACATACATGGTTCGATTTTGCCAGCGAAAGGTAACGTAGTAACGTTAATTGATCGGGCATGGAATAAAACAACTGTATAACCATGACCATGAAATCATCCGTTGTCATGACTGTCAGATTTCGTCCGGTTGACCCTACTTGGTACGAAATGAAGAGAGTGAGAAAGAAATCGGCATAAGGTCAGATACAGGGAAAATTCCACACGTGTACACAGTATTACAAACAACAGTGACGGGTTGTTTGACGGGCAAACAACTGTCGTATCGCCATCTCGCGGGAAACGTTGAAAGCTGCATTGACACGGAAAGTTTGAAAGTTTACCTATTGCAAAAATTTAGCATTTGCAACTGAAAGCATGCCTTTTTCATGTCGCATCGTTCGCACTGCCAAATATTGCACTCCATAATGTACTCGGCTTCGCCCCGTATATTATGTCGTGTAAAGTTTGCATTCGTCTACTATGGTCCGGGAGGGGTTACATTATTGCTTAAATAAGAAAAGTTGATTGCATGTTATTGTTTGTGAAAAATAACTTAGCAGCAGCAGGTGTTTCACATGTTGCATAAAAATTTAAAGTGTATATATATATATATATATATATATATATATATATATATATATATATGTGTGTGTGTGTGTGTGTGTATAAATTTATTTATTTATTTATTTACCTTTGAAACGAAAACAAAAAATTGCAGGCACAAGAAGTGTAAGTGGACCGAGAATACATACTGTGGTTGAAGTAAGCATGAATTGGATAAACATAGTGATGCTCAGATACTTGTTATTAAACAAGGCAGCTACAATATCCAACGTCACTCGGTTGGAGACACTTTTATAAATAGAATGTGTAGCACACAATTTCCCTATCATTAGTTAAGGCGTACATCAAAAGTATCGCTATGTCTGTCGATGTGTTGTTCGTATCATTACTTCATTTAGAGTACATAAAACAAGTAATCATTTTAACAAATCTATAGT